>CM060951.1:153060407-153077907 GCA_030765055.1 Mantis religiosa
AGGTGAAATTAACAGACTGGACTGTAAGGTTTATCTATCCCGTCATATACCGAAACACGGCGTCACAATGAAAAACTAGCGGTGTAATTACCTGTTTTAACGGTAAATATTAATAGTTGACATACC
Source organism: Mantis religiosa (assembly GCA_030765055.1). Lineage (NCBI taxonomy): Eukaryota > Metazoa > Arthropoda > Insecta > Mantodea > Mantidae > Mantis > Mantis religiosa. The sequence continues at coordinate 153,060,534 of CM060951.1, forward strand.
ATGTCCTACATCCGTACTTTCGGGGCTCTCGCTCGAGAGTGCGGGGCTTGTCCCAAATATCTGGCCAGGTTCACCATTCAATTATCTACATAGAAACATACACTTTCAGTTTTACGAACATTCCAAAATGGAGCTTTTAAAGTTTTCTTATGTATATATATTTATTTAACATATTTAATTGAATAATTAATCTATAAGACCAAAAGCTCCGGTTTCAAACTGCGCCAAACAGTGAAGTTAAGATATTTCCTTTGGGGTTTTCAAATGATCATTTCACTTCATTGATTTATTTCCTTCAAGTTCAGGCTCTTTTTATGCCATTCCATGTCAGTCACTTTTAAGTTTCACGTTCACATAATCACCTGACCACCTGTTCATCCCCTGTTCAGTAGCTGAAAATCAATATCGTTTTCTCACTTTACCGTGTAGAGTACCATACAGATTTCTTCCTTATTTCGCCTGCCTTAGTGTAATCACACAGTTCCCTGCTCTTCTGTTGGCTCCTGTAGTATTCAATTTATTTTGTCACTCCTTAAATACTGAGATTTGATCCTAATATATCTATTTACTTGAATATTTGCAGATTTATATAATTTCCTTGCCTGCGTTCCATGTTCAAAATAAACGTCATATTCCTGGAAAAGTATACAGAACTTCCTAAGCAAATACATGACACACACCCTTCGCAATTTGAAGATATTAGAAGGTTTGAGACAAATATCCAATTGTTTTGCTTTACTTTCAAGTTGCCCCACACGAGCTACAAATCAAACTACTTTCCCTGCAAAATTCCAGGACAGTAATATGTTCTGAGAAGGAAGGATGCGAATTATTTAAATCTTTGCCCTGTAGAGATAATCAGAGAGTACGTCTGTTTGTATGTTTGCATTTAATTTAATGGAGGTTTTGGCTCTACAGATATCTGCGAACAAACTTTTTCAAAAGTGAACTATATCAAAAGTGACTATCGCAGCAAGGTCAGAGACGAACACCTTGCGTATGCTTTGAGACTGTGCACTTCGTCTTTTGCATCACATATTGCGGACCTTGTAAAACATAACTTGCGCAACAGAAGTCATCCTAATAAACATTGAGTGCGAACGCTTATGATTTACTATGGGTCAGAATGTTAGCGTTGTTCCACCACTGGAACTCAGTAGCTACATGTAAACGTGCGATTCCATCTGGAAGAGGTGATTTCAACCTCCACTTTCCTACTTTAATTGAGCACCGCATCATGAAATTGGTCTGGGGATGACCTTTGGCCCAATAGGGCCCCAAAACCTGGGCACGACCACACACCTTAATTTTGGAAAGGAATGCTCTCTCTTGGCTTTTCGTGTAATATTGACTGGCAAACAACTTTTTTTTCCTTTCCACCCAGAAAATAATCTATTCCTAAGTGGCTTACATTGAGTGCCTTGAACAAATTCAATTGTTCTGATATATGTCTGATCAGGAAATAGTGATCCAAATCATAAAAAATTGTCTCGGATTTACGTCCTCAATTTCATCAAACGTAGGGACACCCAATTCATTTAATAAATAGCCAAATTGGCTTTAATAATTATCAGTACTAGGCGTGGCTAAATGCTAAGTCCCAGATTAATGACAAACTTCAGTGTTCAGAACTATAGTTCTGGATGTATCATTGCTGAAACTATTTACAATTGAACTGTCACTTTTACCACCTTCAGCTACGCTCGCAGCACTAACATGAGCATAAAAACACTATTATAAAATTAAAAAACGAAACATGTATACAATCAAAATTGTTTTACCTCAATGATGCATCATAATAAACAGCACATGAAATAAACAGTCAAAATAATAGTTTAATTTTTCATTGCATCTTCTCTCTCTCTCTCTCTTTCTTTTTTTTAAAGAAATTTACGTCTTCCAACTTAAATCATATCGGACGATAAATAACATGGGCGAAATGATGCTCAAATAAGCCAGGGCTCCATGGAGCTTATAGTTACCTGACATTCGTCTTTCAGGATAAGGGAAACCGCGGAATACCTTATCCATGTAACTCACACTGACCAAGATTCAAACTCTTGAACGTGAGACAGGTATGCTACCACCTACGCTACCGAGGCGGGGTTGCATTCCTAAAAGATATTACTGTAATCACCTTAAATATGTACTGAATGGTAATGCTGGACCTAGGTTTACATTATGAAGATCAAATAAGGGTGAAAACTTCAATGTCATAAACAGCGTTTACGTATTCATATTATTGCTGTAGCAAGCCGATCGCCATGGCATTATGCTGACTTAACAGTAAACTCTCAAATGGACTCACATTTGTCCCAGTAAACTAACTCTTATATTTATCTTAAGATACTGTACCTCAGTGGAAATGTACAACTTTTTGGGCTTCATAGTTAACCGGAGTAGGGTAAATTAAGGTTAGTCAACTTTCAACATGCGTATTATTGGTTAAAATTGCCACGAGTGTTAATGTCCTAAAACTGCTATTATTGTAATAAACATTATTGGTTGATAATCTGAAATTATGTAGCAAGCTGGTTGAATACACTGTATTGTATTTTTGCTTACGTCTAGAAATTACAAAATCACAAGTTGGAGTTCAAGTATTGCAGTACCTATGACGATAATGTTCATACTTAAGATCAGCCGACGTCCAAGGTGCTGACAGCCTGTTATCAGCCCTAAGCCTTTTGCTGCGTTCTCAACAAGATTTTGGGTTTTACCGCAGACAGAAATTAGCTTTTTGGCAGCTGCAGATTTCTGATGGATGAGGGTTATCAGGTAGATTTAACTGTTTTTAAAATGTTCTATAGAATACAAGAATCTAACACTTTTCACAACCTGATGTTTATAAATCTTAAATTTTTCTGTGGTATAATTTATATGGCAAACAATTCTAATGTACCTTACATAGACTTTAATGTTTCGCTGCTCTTCGAATTAAATCCAGTGTTACCTCGGGGGCCCGCAGGAGTTGCATGGTACCCTATGCAGAATGAAACGGCGACTAGTGGGGTTTTAATCTACTAGAGACCGAACCACGGACTTCTGTTATTTGGTAATCTGCCGTAGAATTTTGTCGCCCAACGCCTAATTTCGTCCTACACGTACTAGAGAATAGAGGCTTCTTGAGGTAATCTCGGCGAAGGAGCGACATATAGAATAGATGTATGGGAGTCCTCAAAGCCAGCTATCAGTGGGAATGTCACAGATCTCATCCTAGCATCTGTGGAAATACGACGCTCGGAATTATCCAAAGAACATTGCCTCAGATTAGCACTTGCCTATATACTACTTTATTGCATTAATTTAAAACTTAAGTATAGCAAATGACCAATTACAACGTACGTAGCTCCAGTCTAAACAGATAGAAACGATTTAGCAAACCCTCCACTTTAAATAACTAGATTACAGAATTGATAAATTTTTAATATCATCTCCACTTTTTGTCTCATTCATTTGGAAAGAGATTCCTTGACTTTAAATCTGAGTGACAGCGTAAGAAGTTTTAAGGGTCTACAGTTTCCAGATAAACGTCTATTACTCTCCCTATATAAGTGATAGACACTTATTGTTTTTGCTCTGTGGTATGCTACATGTTTATTCTGCAACGATGTCTAAATAATGTTTACGTACTGCATTGTTTAATAGGTGACAGTTAACAGCAGTGAAATTATATTACATTCGGAATTTTGCCGCTAGCATGGGGCAAAAGTCCTGTCCATGTGAGGCAAACTTCCCATTATATTAGAGAGAATCTATTTACAACATAATAAAACCATGATTCAGAAAATAATTCAATACATGAAGAAAGGACAACCTGAATCCAAAATAGAACAATACTTTTACAAGTACTAAGATTGTTAGCAGAGATAATGGCCAGTCTTAGAATAAAAGTAAGCTAACGAAAATTGACTTTGGAACTAATGGGCAGTAATAAACTATCAGCTAAAATTTATTTGTTAATTTCCTTAAGTCTGTAATTCATCAGTTATATTTGCTGAACATTTTGCCACTACGGAAACAACACACACACACACACACACACACACACACACACACACACACACACACACACACACACAAAGGATATCATGTAATGTTCATATTATGTATACTCTATCACAGGCTAGTTATATCTTGCTGTAACAAAAAAGGAGAAGCTGACATAACTCGCCACGTGTTAGACGCTACATGAACTCAGATAAGTTTCGAAACACCATCAATATGTTTAGCAGGTCTAACTTCTAGACAATGAATAGAGTTGGGTTACACAATAACTAATAAATTTATGAGTTGATCCATTTCTGAAAAAGCTAATCATGAACTTTACTGTGTAACGCACTTTTTGTTATATCGTCATATTTCTACTCGCGCTATTCGCATTACGCGATTTCCCAGCGTACATAGAGTTCGGTTGCTTGCTGTTCCATTCTAACACTAGGTACGCTACTTACGGTAATACCAATATCACCAGTTTCTTTGTCAATGTGTTATTTTGTAACAGTCGATTGCGGTCTCTTCCTTTAAATACCGCAAAACAATGCCCGATCATATAATAGCAGTGTTCCTTAGTAATTCTTAAATAAAATGCAGGTTAATTTAACGTAATAATTTAACATTTTGTATGATTTCACTTTTCTCCTGTGTAAGCTATACATGGTACACTACTTTAGAAGTATATATCTGCTTTAAAAAATCCTTTCTGAACTCACGAGCCCAGAACACATTAATATGCTATATAAAGCACAAGGATAAAATGTTGGTCTATTAGGTTTATATGAATCTAAACATTTGCATACTTTTCTCTCCCCAAAATTAGTTCGGGCAGAGCAGTGATCAGAAAACTATTTACAGTGTACTTCAATGAGAGGTTTATCGTAGGAATGCAAATAAAACTAAATGCCCATTAAATAAGTATAAACCAATCAACATATTAAGCACCTTTTGTCTCAATATCTCGTCTCTATATCCCTTCCTTCAAAGGTGTTTACAGCAGGATCCAACTAGGCTGGGATACATTATAGATTATATAGCCCACTTAATTGCTGGTAACAATTTTTCTTTATTGAAGGAAAAAACAAAGTGACCTCCTTCATGTGCTGTACAATTTTCATGCCACTACTCTTCGCAGGTATAATATTTCTTCCAATCTTCAGTAACGGGAGTGCTATATGCAAGTTCAAACCCAGGACGCATTGCAATTTCGCTATTAACCGCTACAGTTATATTAATTGTACTGTAAGTTTTCACTTTCTGGCCATTTAAATGGAAAATAAACTTTCTACGCGCTGTTTCGATTTCCTTTGCTGTTAAAGGAGGCGTCTTGTATGGAGATGATGTGAGAATTGCTGATATTTTGCCATCCTCTGCACTTATAGTTTAGGTTCAGTTGCAAGATCGGAAGGGAAGTGGTCGGTGTTGGCTTCTGCGCTCCCACTATGCTGTGAAGAATGTTCTATCAAATTACTCTGCCCAGAATTTGATGGTAAGTTTATGTTCCGGAATAGTTCATAATTGATTCAAGGATTATTCGGATAGGCAAAGAAGGACAGGTTTGAAGTCTCTAACAATTAAGTGAAAACGTAACAACAAACAAATTTGGTAGGTGAACAAACAAATGCAGAAGAACCATCCGCTACTAATGTTTACGTCCCGCCTCGAATGTCGTAACATCAATGTTATAGAATGTTGAGTGGTTCCCTCTTACCTAGGGACAACTTACGTTTCTGGAGTACAGGATTCCAGTGAAGTAAACACAGGAAAAATACTTGGAAATAAAGTATTACGTCTATTTCTGGGATCGACGCAGGGAACATTCTGTGGAGGGACATAAAGCTGTACAACTACAGACACTGACATATATTACACAAAGGCAGAGCTCATTGAAACAAATGATTTATCACGAATTTGGTCTTAATGTCGCTGACGATTTTCGAAATATGCGTTACGTTTGAGTACAATTTTTAAACGCATATATATACAATGCTAAAATGCATTCCTGTGTTTACATGAAAGGACAAGCACAACGTCCTACTTTTTAAACATTTAACATTACTTCAGACTTGTTCTCACCTATATACAAAAACATTTAATGAAATTACCTTTATATTTATCTTAAACGTGTAGTACATAGAAACACAGTCCGCTGTAGTAGACTTTGTTGACAAAGCAGTGAGAATATGATATGTTAATTTACCTACATGAAGATATATAATACACTAAATGTACTTTTGATATCATTCCTTCCCGCTAGGAGATACAGTCATTCCACCACTGTGCATTGTTCTTCATAAATGGCACTACTTGCCTTATACAATACGCTGGAAGAAAATTGTACTTTTTTCTATGTTTTGTAACATATTTTAATTTAGCTCTTTAGAGGTGTTTTTTATTGTTTTTTGTATTCCTTATGGAAATATACAGTTGGAGTAATGTATACTAACTCAATATTGGATGCACAAATATTTATGTTTGAGAAGGATAGTTTGCTAAGGTGGATTTATCATTGTGATTTTCCCAAATCTGCGTGTGCAATTAATGACAATTGAACATTTCCTGAGAATAGAATTTTGTTGGAATTTGTATCCAGGTTAAATCAAGAAATCATTTGAAAGTACTAATTTGTGATGTCACACGAGACATGTGAGTCTAACGTCTTTGGACGTTTAGTGAAGAGACTCCATAACCATTTCCAAAAGTTTGAGAGAAGTGCGTGACGTTTATAAAAGTCAGTTGCTGATCATATGGTTTGAGATTTTGTCTGGAATCACACAATTTTACTGCTCCCAGATGCTGTAACCATGAATGTGGTTCATATGAATTTCTACACATAATCTTCAACAAAGTGTTCGTAGAACATAGTTAACTCCCGTGTTGTTTTACTTATTCTGTGTCTATTCTTTTTGTGTGTTGTGAATTTTTAAAGTCGCTTCTATTGACACTGGAAATAGATCAATACAAAATGTCAAAGGGTTGTAGCAGTACTTTCTCACTGCCTGTAGCATGTATCTGGACTAGACGTCAGGACTCCTTCCTCAGTCTCTGCCGTCGCTAGTACGCTGTCTGCGTTGCCCTTGCCTCCGACTGATGTAATCTTCGTCGCCTGCATGGACCCTTTGGTCTCTCAGGATGTAGGGTCGAGACAACAACAAACATCCGACATTTTCTGAACTTTGATTTAATCGTTTATTGACACTTCTGTGAAACTTAGATATTTGCACTCTCAATGGCGGTGACACCTACAATAACACTGCTATAGTTGAATTTAAATCGACGCGGTGCATTGTGAAAGAATGAAACAAGACCGTGGACACACCAGACGAAATTACCAGACTGGAATGAAATGGAATGGGCCTGAATGGTCCATCTATCCCCTTATATTCTGAAACACGGTGTCACAAGAAAAAAACTAACAGTGTGTTGGCCTGTCTTAACGGTACATCTCAATAACTGACATAGCATGTATGGTCCTAAATGCGCACATTCAGAGCTGTCACCCGTAAGTGCAAGGTTTTTCACATGTATCTGCCCTGTTTTACCCTTCATATTTTACACATAAATATACCTTTTAGAGTTCTCAAATATATACACAATTATTAAACATATATGAATAAATTACTCTATAAGATCAAAATCTCCTGTTTCAAACTGCGCCAAACAAAGAAGTTAGAATTTTTCCTTTAGAGTTTGCACAGTGAAAATTTCACTTCATTGTCTTAGTTCCTCCAAAGTCAGGCGCATGTTATGCCATTTCATGTCCCTCGCTTTTAAGTTTCACCTTCATATAATCGTCTAACTACCTGTTCATCCCTTGTGCAGGTAGGTGAGAATCAATACTGGTTTCGCACTTTACCGTCTACAGTACCAGACAGATTTCCTTCTTAGGTCCCTTAGCTCATTGTAATCACACAGCTCGCTGTTCCTCCTTTGGGTCCTTTAATATTCTATTCATTTTCTCGCTCCTTAACCAATCAGGTTTGACCTTCCTTATACCTAACTTGTTATAGTAGTCTATTTCTTATCCTTAATAATAACCAAGCTTATAATATTACTATTTACATTTTTTAACAAGAGGTTAGATGCACACAGTCATATATATATTACCTATATATATATATATATATATAGGTATTAGTTGTTTGACTTATAATTACGTCTTGATGTGGCATCTTAGCATTTCACCAAGAATTTACTCTTCCCCAAGGCTTTTTAATTTAATCTAAATTACATTGTCAACTAGCACACATATGGACGTAAAAGCTGTTTATGGAACTTCCCCATCATCTTACCGTTCTGGACATCTGAAAGTAAAAATGTGTCTGTCCCGAACCTTTCTACGACCTTGTACGGTACCTTAGATAACATTGCCATACTATAATTAAATTTATTTATGGTGCTGAATAACTGTTTATTCTCTACCAAAACCTGATCAGTTATTTGTATCTATCACTTCTTTATTTTTTTCCCTCCCTATGCTTGGCCTTGTTTAATTCATCCTTTGCCCGCATTCTATCGGCGGCTATCTTTAACATTTTGGCTTCAGACAAATCTTTAACGCCTTCTACCTGCATTGCCTCTGGAATATTACTGTTCATAGTGTTGACGACTGTTCCTTAATGACTTTAATGTCCCAAACTTGTAATAAACTTAATGATTTGATAAATAATTTTAAGTTGAGTAACTAGCTGGTTGTACGCATTGCATTATATTTGTCCTTACTTCTAAAATATACACAATCACTAGGTGGAGTTCAAGTATTCCAATAATTAAGAAGATAATGTTCATACTGAAAATCGGACCATGTCCATGCCCGCCTTGGTCGCGTGGTGGTAGCGTGTCCGCCTTACGTTCAAGATATCCACAGTTCGAATCTCGGTCAGGGTGAATTACCTGGATAAGGTTTTTTCCGGGGTTCTCCCTTATCCTGAAAGACTAATTTCGGGTAACTCTAAATTCTGTGGACCCTGGGCTCATCTGAGCAACATTTCGCCCATTCCATTCATCGTCCTATATGACTTAACGTTGGAGGACGTAAATTACAAGAGAGAGAGAGAGAGAGAGAGAGAGAGAGAGAGAGAGAGAGAGAGAGAGAGAGAGAGAGAGAGAGAGAGAGAGAGAGAGAGAGAGACCACGTCCATGGTGCGGACAGCTTGTCTTCAACCCTAAGCCATTTGCTTCGTTTCCACCAAGTTATTAGATTTTACCGCAGGCAGAAATTTACTTTTGGGCAGTTGCAGGATCATATGACTATTTCTGATGGATGAGTTTTATGAGGTAGCCTTGACGCTTCTCTAAATTTGTACAGAATGTAGATACCGAAATTCTTTCACAACCTGGTGTTTATAGGGCTTAAAATTTGTTGTGGGATAATTTATAAGACAGCCATCACTTAGGCACTTTAAAAGAGTTAAGGATTTGCTGCTCTTGGAATTAACTTCAGTGTTATCTCGGGTGCCCCCAAGCCATAAATGGTGCCCTAACTGGCATAAAATAGCTCTTTATGATGCGCTAATCTCTTAGAGACCGAACCAGGGCACTTCAATTATTTGGTAATATGGCGTAGAATTTTACAGCCCAACGCCCAATTTCGTTCTGCACCTACTGGAAAAGAGAGGCTTTTTATGTATGTCCTCCAACGTTAAGTCATATGAGACTATGAGTGAAATGTGTGAAATGGTTCTCCAATGAGTCCGGGTTCCATGGAGCTTAGTTATCCATCATTCAGCACTCAGCATATGGGAAAACCACGGACAACCCTTATCCAGATAACTCATCCTAACCGAGATTAAAACTCGGGAAGCTCTTGAACGTGCAGAGAGGCTTCGTGTGGTAATGTCGGCAAAGGAGCGTCCTATGGAATAGATGTATCAGAGTCCTCTATTCTGAGCACGATGAAGCTATGCGGCTCAGCTGCCAGTGGACATGTCCAGATCTCATCGTAGCATTTGTGAAGCTACAACGCTCGATAATATTTAATGAACATAACCTTACATTAGCACATGTTTAATACGCTTTTACATTAATTTAAAACATGTAGACATGAGATGACAGTTGCTACGTAGGTAGCTCTAGTCTAAAGAAATAGCATTGATTTACCTAACCCTCTACTTTAAATAACAAATACACAAAATTGGTGAATTATGAATTTCATCTCCAGATTTTGTCTCATACTTTCGGAAAGAGCTTCCTTGGCTTATAATCTGACTGAGAGCGTAAGAAGCCTTAAGGGTCTGCAGTTTTCGGATAAACGTCCATTACTCTCCCTACAAGTGACAGACACTTCCGGATTTTGCTCAATGGTATGCTACATGTTTACTCTCCAAGATGTGCAAAATAACATCTACCTTCTGCGTTGTTTAGTGGGTGACAATCAACTTTTGTGAAACTGTATTACATTCGGACTTTTCCCCTAGCATGTGGCAAAATCCGGTCTATGTGGGAAAAAGGTCCCATTATATTAGAGAGTATGCAATTACAACATAATAAAACGGCGATTAAGAAAACATTGTAATACATTGAGAAATTATAACTTGAATAAACATATAACAATAATTTGTGAAATACTAAACTAGTTAGCAAAACTAGTTGTCAGACTTAGAAAAAAAATAAGCTAGCGAAATTGACTTTATGCAATTAATTTCATCCTAAATTTAATTGTTTAATTTATTTGTATATTTAAAGAAATCAGATATATTTGCTGAACACTTTGTCGCTATAGAAATAACACACACACACACACACACACACACACACACACACACACACACACACACACACACACACACACACACACACACACACACACACAGCAAAACATGAACTTTTCATGATGATTTGCAGTGCTCTGTTGTAGCACAAATAAATAAATAAATAAATAAATAAATAAATAAATAAATAAATAAATAAATAAATAAATAAATAAATAAATAAATAAATAAATAAATAAATAAATAAATAAATAAATAAATAAATAAATAAATAAATAAATAAATAAATAAATAAATAAATAAATAAATAAATAAATAAATAAATAAATAAATAAATAAATAAATAAATAAATAAATAAATAAATAAATAAATAAATAAATAAATAAATAAATAAATAAATAAATAAATAAGTAAATAAGTAAATAAGTAAATAAATAAGTAAATAAATAAATAAATAAATAAATAAATAAATAAATAAATAAGTAAATAAATAAGTAAATAAATATAAGGGCACTCAACTGCTTGGTCATTAGCGCACTTACAAAAACTAATGCCTGGCAATAGCCATATATAAATTACTCAAAAACAAAGTACAAGAAAAACAAAATGACAAAATAAATACATGCAAATGAAAAAAAAATAAAGACTATAATGAAGCTTATATACCAAAAGATAGAAAACGCCGTTTTCAATATTAACATGTTATCAAAACAAACTACCTGCCTAGTGGTACTCGTGCACATCCTCAATGGAGGAGGACCAGTTTCCTACTGGTAACTTCGTTTTGGGTCGCTCGAAACGATCGGGAACTGCGATCGGCGAAGATGAAAGCCGCCGACCTGCTCCTCTCCAGATGATTCCTCAGAAGACGTTCTCGGAGGAGATGGTCGTGGACTTTTGCGCTCCTTATGCTTCGTACTAGCCTTATTCTCCCTGAGAATAATATCTGGACGATGCATTATATATCACTGGTACGCATATTTTCAAGGTAGATGCTTTCTGCGGTGACTTGGCTGCAATGTTCTTCATAAGACTAGACTTAGTAGGTGTGGTCACTGTTGTTCGTGCTGGTGTCTGCTGCTTTGGCTGTGATCTGGGTGTAATTATTCTTTCGGACATTACTGCCACGTTTATGTCACTAGTTTGTGTAGCAATTTCACGTCTAGGTACCGACTTAGCTGCAACTGCACTATAAGTAACGGTCCTAGGTACAGAAAGCTGACGAATACGCAAGAGTTTCCGGGCTTCCAAGAAGGACATCCCCTCTCTCTTACCCGGATCTCTTGGATCGCCTTCTCCTCCATAAAATGGGGACCTTGTATTGAGTTAGATGAATGATTACCACTGCAGTTAACACACGTTGCGAGTGAAGTACATGCATTATCATGCTTGACCTCCCCTCAGTCAACGCAAGTAGCAACTCCATTACATGTATCACTCGTTTGGCCAAAGCCCTGGCATTTATAACACCTCAATGGATTGGATATATACCGCCTCACTTCAAGAGCTTCATACCCTGCCTTGATCCTTAGCGGGAGATCTACCCGATCAAAGGTAAGAAACATCCTTGCCGTAAGAAATTGAATGAGTTTCATCCCCGAATGCTCTCCACCCACCACGGAGCCCAACAAATGGTCATCCCACAGGGCGAAGCAGAAACTAAAGTAGTGCATTGGATATGCGCACCCTCGCCGAATTCAGTAGAAGACTGGAACGAGCTCATATGCGCATCCTTCACACCCCAGGACAAACCTTCCACCGACACGGGTCTCCTCACACGGCCTACACGTGGGTGGGTGTTTTGTCTGCTCCCTCACCACTAAGAGGAACCCACATCGAGGGTGTCAGGGGGGCTCGGGAACTCGGGATCGCCAATTCCTGTACCTACCGCAGTAGGCCCCTGGGGTATGAACTTTTCGGATTATGTATACTCTACCTCAGGCTAGTTCAATCCTGCTGGAAACAAAAAGGCGGAGCTGATCCATCTCGCCACGTGCTAGACGCTACATGCACTTACATACGTTTTGCAACACTAGCAGTACATATAGCAGGGCTAACTTCTAGACTATAAATAAATCAGTAAATTTGGGTTGCACATTAACTTATTAAAGATATAAGTTGGTTCATTTCTGAAAGAATAATCATGAACTTTACTTCGTGTAGCTCTTGTTGTAAAATAGTCGTATTTCTCCACGCATTGTTTGCTTTACGCGATTTTCCACGTGTTCTTGAAGTTGCGGATGCTTGCTGTTCCATTCTAACAGTATGCAAGCACACTACTCGCGGAAACACCAGCGAGATCTCCAGTTTCTTCTCAAGGGTTTTTTTTTTTTTTTTTCTTATACAGACGATTTCGGGTTTCTCACTTCAAGCGCCCCAAAACTATGCGCCATCATATGATAGCAGTGTCCTTTAGCAATTGTTAAATAAAATGCAGCTTAATTTAGCATAAAAAGTTAATTTTGTGTATAATTGCATCTGTTTTCTGTCTAATCTGTCCATAGCATACTATTTTATATGTAAATATCTGTTGTGAATATTCCTTTCAGAACTCACCATCCCAGAAATCATCTATTTGGTATGTGAATCACAAAGATAAAAATGTTGGGCTATTACATTTATAACAATCAAAATATTTGCATACATTTCTCTCTCCAAAATTAGCTCCCGCTTAGCATTGAACCGAAAACTACTTACAGGACTGTACTTAGAGCAGGGGTTTGTGGTATGAATCGAAATAAAAGAAAATGCCCATTAACTTCGTTAAACCAATCAATACCTTAAAGGTCTTCCGTTGCAATTTCTCGCCTCTGTCTCTCTTCCTTCACAGATGTTTACCGCAGGATCAAACATGGTTGAAATAGATTATAGTCCACTGAATTGCTGGAAACCTTTTGTTATTTAAGGACAAAACTAACACATATTCAAACAAAGCGTCCTTCCTCATTTGCTGTACACTTTTCATGCCACCACCACTTAAATTCATGATACTGTATCCAAGCTTCAAAAAAGGGATCTTCATCTGTAAGTTCACATCCAGGACACCTCGCAGTTTTATTAGAAGCTGGTTCAGTTATGTTGCTCGTACTGGCAGGTTTCACTTTCTGGCCATTTAAAGGGAAAGAAAGTTTTGTACTTGCAGTTGGGATTTTTCTTGTTTTGTTTTTAGAGCCGTCTTGTATGGAGATTATGTGGAAATTGCTGAGCTTAACTTCCAGACTTTCCTTTCCTCTGTACTCGCGTTTTAGTTCCAGGTGCAAGGTCGGATGGGAACTGGTTGGTGTTCGCTTCTGCGTTTCCATAATGCTGTGAAGAGTATTCTATCGAATTAATGTGCCCACTAGTTCATGGTAAGTTCATATTCTGGAATAGTTCATAATTATGAATTATGAATTCGTATAGGAAAAGAGCATTAGTTAGCAATTTCATACAATTGCCTAAGTGGAAACATAACAAGAACCAAATGTGGAAGGTGAACAAACGCTGATCTTCATTTCTTGCCTGGAATATGGTGAGCAGTTCCCTCTGACCAAGGGTCAACTTAAGTTTCTGGAGTACAGGAGTTTAGTGATATGTACAGTGGGAAAATACCTGAGATAAAGTATCACGTCCATGTCTGGGATCGATGCAGTGAGCATTCTGTGGAAGGACATAAAGTTGCTACTGTACCACCACAGACCCTGACATATACTACACAAGAGCTCATTGAAACAAATGATTTATCATAAATTAGGTGTTTATGTCGTTGACGACTTCCGAGATATTCTTTGCTTTTGACTCCAAAGTTTAAATGATTATATATCTTGATAATGCTAAGCTCCATTCTTGTGTTTACATGATATTTTAAAGGACAAGCACAACGTCCCACGTCACTTCAGACTTGTACTCAAGTATAGACAACAAAATATTTTATGAAACTACCTTTACGTTTATCTTAAGCTCGTAGTAGTTAGAAAAACAGTCCGCTGTTCTAGAGTGGGCTGAGAAAGTAGCGAGACTATGAGTGTGTGTGGTGTTTTAGGGCCCGTCGACAGCAAGGTCATTTGGGCCCCTTCTTAAGTTTACGATGAAGATATATATAATACAGTATATGTTCTTTTGATTACATTCCTAGCCGCTAGGAGATACCATCTTTTCAACGACTGTGCTTTGCTCTCCATAGATGGCACCACCTGTAATATACGATACGTGGAAGAACATTGCACTTTTTTGTACGTCCTGTAATATATATTTAGTTTTGCTGTTTAGATGTATTTTCGGCTTGGCTTATTATATAGTTCGTAGGAATATACAACTGAAGTAGTGTATATTAACACAATACTGGATGTACAAATATTTATGTTTGAGAAAGGAAATCTGCTAAGGGGAATTTATCATTGTGGTTTTTACAAATTTAATTATGTTGTGTATTTAATATCCTATCCCAGGCGTGTTTAGGCTGAATTTTGATGGAATTCATATCCATTTTTAATGAGGTGCTACAAAGTACTTATTTCTGATGTCTCGTGATACATGTGATTTTAACGCAGTATGACATTTAGTGAGAGGACTCCATAACTATTTCCGAAAGTTTGAGAGAAGCACGCCACGTCTATAAAAGACAGTTGCTAATCATTTGGTCTGGAATCACAAAAGTTTCACTGTTCCCAGATGTCCTGAATTTAGTTAATATGACTTTTCAACAATTACTATAGGTGTTTGGATAAAATAGTCGCTTTGTTGTTTTACTTATTCTGTGTTTATTCTTTTTGTGTGCTGTGAACTATTAAAGTTAGTTTTTAACCATTGTAGATGCAATCGCTCTGTGATGACCTTCACATTCCATTCTCGGTCAGCGTGTTACCTGGATAAGGTTTTTCCGGGGTTTCCCTTATTGTTCAAGACGGATGTCGGGTAACTCTAAGCTCCACGGACCCTGGATTCATCTGAGCATCATTTTACCAAACGCATTCACCGTCCGATATAACATAATGTTGGAGGACGTAAATTACAAAACAAAACATCACATTCCATTTCCTTTGTTCATGCAGGAACACAACTTCGTATATGGGAAATCAATAAATATTTGAGAATTGAAACCAGTAACAGGGAATAATTTGTAAATGATTAACTCCACAAAATCGTTTGATATAAATTTAGTTATTTAACGAGATCTATCTGTTTTATAAAAATTTGTCCATCGCTTACAGTTTACCAATGTTTCAAATGTTACTCAGAATTGAAACCTCTTCAGAGCCCATTTACAGGAAATTCAAAGTATATATTCCATGTTATTATGGTACTTTAATACAACATTGTTTTCGCCAACTTTAAAAAAAAATCAAATTTGCTTAGACATTTGTATATAAAAAGTATAAGACTTTTTAATCTTCTTGATGCATCCTTCCAAGACCTTTACTTGGATTCCTATCACGCTTGTTTTGAGTTATGTTGTTCTTACATTGACTTTTATTAAATGTCAGCCGTTTGATTGAGGAGCATCTCAAAACGTGTATTGACAGGACATATCTATAACATTAATACATTTATCAAATAGTTAACGTTTAAGGAGTTTTTTAAGTGGTTGGGTTGGGTTTATGAATAGTAAGTTTTTTTATGCCATTTGGTCTTTTTATTTAAAAAAAACTTTACAGATGAGAACGTTACAAATGTGATAATAATAATGATAATGATAATAATGATAATAACAATAACAAAAACAACAACAACTAGAAGGAGGAGGAAGGGGAAGAGCAAGAGGAAGAGGAAGAGGAGGAGGGGGGAGGAGGAGGAGGAACATTTCTGGATGAGATTATATCAAACATTCGGGGGGAAAAGAATGTACATTTAAATAAAATCAAGCCAACCAAGAAGACTTATCCAGAAGATGAAAGCATCGTTAGGTTTAATGAAGCAAATTAATTTCATGGATCATCTTAGCACAAGATCCTGCCTGAAGATCTGTAAATGATCAATCGGCGACCCTCCGATGTCAATTTTGGAGCCGATGTCGTATCTGTCTTGATTTGTCGTACCATGTTCTAACTTCGTTAAACTGTCGCACCCTGGAACGCACATTAGAAACATCCATGGTACAATTACCACATGCGTCACTCAACTGCCGGTTAATTTCAATAGGTGACACACCATGAGAATGGAGAAAGCGAATGATTATACGCTGTACTTGCAATGAAAACGTCGCCATTTTAAGCATCAAAAAGAGTCCTTATTCTCGTCGCTGCTACAAGAGTTCTATGCACTGTCAGTGCTGCCATCTGTCACGCATACACAAAGAATCCACGTGTATTTTAAAAAAGCCAGAGGTTCTCTCTGCTCCGAGTCCTGGAAAAGAAAATGCTTTATAACTTGAAGGCACTTCGTATAAACAAGAATACCACGTGAAGTTTGGCTACAAAGATGGAACTCTTTATAAATTATGTAGATATGATAGGCAATATTGGTAGACCTACTTAACCAAAAATATTGTAAGGAGGATCACAGAAGCGTTTCACAACTCACTAGTGCATTATGGTGCTGACAGTATATCACTAATAATCGAAGAAAATTTCTCTTTCCCAGGTTGGGACACAAAGTCTACAAATTATTTCATCATGTGATGTACCCAATACTCGTGTATGTAAACCAATGCCGTATTGAGTGGAAAACCACAAATATTTGTTACTGTGAC
>CM060951.1:153082907-153172907 GCA_030765055.1 Mantis religiosa
CCAAGAAACCCCTTGGAGTTTCCGGGCTTCCAAGAAGGACATCCCCTCTCTCTTACCCGGATCTCTTGGATCGCCTTCCCCTCCATAAAATGGGGACCTTGTATTGAGTTAGATGAATGATTACCACTGCAGTTAACACACGTTGCGAGTGAAGTACATGCATTATCATGCTTGACCTCCCCTCAGTCAACGCAAGTAGCAACTCCATTACATGTATCACTCGTTTGGCCAAAGCCCTGGCATTTATAACACCTCAATGGATTGGATATATACCGCCTCACTTCAAGAGCTTCATACCCTGCCTTGATCCTTAGCGGGAGATCTACCCGATCAAAGGTAAGAAACATCCTTGCCGTAAGAAATTGAATGAGTTTCATCCCCGAATGCTCTCCACCCACCACGGAGCCCAACAAATGGTCATCCCACAGGGCGAAGCAGAAACTAAAGTAGTGCATTGGATATGCGCACCCTCGCCGAATTCAGTAGAAGACTGGAACGAGCTCATATGCGCATCCTTCACACCCCAGGACAAACCTTCCACCGACACGGGTCTCCTCACACGGCCTACACGTGGGTGGGTGTTTTGTCTGCTCCCTCACCACTAAGAGGAACCCACATCGAGGGTGTCAGGGGGGCTCGGGAACTCGGGATCGCCAATTCCTGTACCTACCGCAGTAGGCCCCTGGGGTATGAACTTTTCGGATTATGTATACTCTACCTCAGGCTAGTTCAATCCTGCTGGAAACAAAAAGGCGGAGCTGATCCATCTCGCCACGTGCTAGACGCTACATGCACTTACATACGTTTTGCAACACTAGCAGTACATATAGCAGGGCTAACTTCTAGACTATAAATAAATAAATCAGTAAATTTGGGTTGCACATTAACTTATTAAAGATATAAGTTGGTTCATTTCTGAAAGAATAATCATGAACTTTACTTCGTGTAGCTCTTGTTGTAAAATAGTCGTATTTCTCCACGCATTGTTTGCTTTACGCGATTTTCCACGTGTTCTTGAAGTTGCGGATGCTTGCTGTTCCATTCTAACAGTATGTAAGCACACTACTCGCGGAAACACCAGCGAGATCTCCAGTTTCTTCTCAAGGTTTTTTTTTTTTTTTTTTTTTTTTTTTTTTTATATATATATATACAGACGATTTCGGGTTTCTCTCTTCAAGCGCCCCAAAACTATGCGCCATCATATAATAGCAGTGTCCTTTAGCAATTGTTAAATAAAATGCAGCTTAATTTAGCATAAAAAGTTAATTTTGTGTATAATTGCATCTGTTTTCTGTCTAATCTGTCCATAGCATACTATTTTATATGTAAATATCTGTTGTGAATATTCCTTTCAGAACTCACCATCCCAGAAATCATCTATTTGGTATGTGAATCACAAAGATAAAAATGTTGGGCTATTACATTTATAACAATCAAAATATTTGCATACATTTCTCTCTCCAAAATTAGCTCCCGCTTAGCATTGAACCGAAAACTACTTACAGGACTGTACTTAGAGCAGGGGTTTGTGGTATGAATCGAAATAAAAGAAAATGCCCATTAACTTCGTTAAACCAATCAATACCTTAAAGGTCTTCCGTTGCAATTTCTCGCCTCTGTCTCTCTTCCTTCACAGATGTTTACCGCAGGATCAAACATGGTTGAGATAGATTATAGTCCACTGAATTGCTGGAAACCTTTTTTTATTTAAGGACAAAACTAACACATATTCAAACAAAGCGTCCTTCCTCATTTGCTGTACACTTTTCATGCCACCACTCACTTAAATTCATGATACTGTATCCAAGCTTCAAAAAAGGGATCTTCATCTGTAAGTTCACATCCAGGACACCTCGCAGTTTTATTAGAAGCTGGTTCAGTTATGTTGCTCGTACTGGCAGGTTTCACTTTCTGGCCATTTAAAGGGAAAGAAAGTTTTGTACTTGCAGTTGGGATTTTTCTTGTTTTGTTTTTAGAGCCGTCTTGTATGGAGATTATGTGGAAATTGCTGAGCTTAACTTCCAGACTTTCCTTTCCTCTGTACTCGCGTTTTAGTTCCAGGTGCAAGGTCGGATGGGAACTGGTCGGTGTTCGCTTCTGCGTTTCCATAATGCTGTGAAGAGTATTCTATCGAATTAATGTGCCCACTAGTTCATGGTAAGTTCATATTCTGGAATAGTTCATAATTATGAATTATGAATTCGTATAGGAAAAGAGCATTAGTTAGCAATTTCATACAATTGCCTAAGTGGAAACATAACAAGAACCAAATGTGGAAGGTGAACAAACGCTGATCTTCATTTCTTGCCTGGAATATGGTGAGCAGTTCCCTCTGACCAAGGGTCAACTTAAGTTTCTGTAGTACAGGAGTTCAGTGATATGTACAGTGGGAAAATACCTGAGATAAAGTATCACGTCCATGTCTGGGATCGATGCAGTGAGCATTCTGTGGAAGGTCATAAAGTTGCTACTGTACCACCACAGACCCTGACATATACTACACAAGAGCTCATTGAAACAAATGATTTATCATAAATTAGGTGTTTATGTCGTTGACAACTTCCGAGATATTCTTTGCTTTTGACTCCAAAGTTTAAATGATTATATATCTTGATAATGCTAAGCTCCATTCTTGTGTTTACATGATATTTTAAAGGACAAGCACAACGTCCTACGTCACTTCAGACTTGTACTCAAGTATAGACAACAAAATATTTTATGAAACTACCTTTACGTTTATCTTAAGCTCGTAGTAGTTAGAAAAACAGTCCGCTGTTCTAGAGTGGGCTGAGAAAGTAGCGAGACTATGAGTGTGTGTGGTGTTTTAGGGCCCGTCGACAGCAAGGTCATTTGGGCCCCTTCTTAAGTTTACGATGAAGATATATATAATACAGTATATGTTCTTTTGATTACATTCCTAGCCGCTAGGAGATACCATCTTTTCAACGACTGTGCTTTGCTCTCCATATATGGCACCACCTGTAATATACGATACGTGGAAGAACATTGCACTTTTTTGTACGTCCTGTAATATATATTTAGTTTTGCTGTTTAGAAGTATTTTCGGCTTGGCTTATTATATAGTTCGTAGGAATATACAACTGAAGTAGTGTATATTAACACAATACTGGATGTACAAATATTTATGTTTGAGAAAGGAAATCTGCTAAGGGGAGTTTATCATTGTGGTTTTTACAAATTTACTTATGTTGTGTATTTAATATCCTATCCCAGGCGTGTTTAGGCTGAATTTTGATGGAATTCATATCCATTTTTAATGAGGTGCTACAAAGTACTTATTTCTGATGTCTCATGATACATGTGATTTTAACGCAGTATGACATTTAGTGAGAGGACTCCATAATTATTTCCGAAAGTTTGAGAGAAGCACGCCACGTCTATAAAAGACAGTTGCTAATCATTTGGTCTGGAATCACAAAAGTTTCACTGTTCCCAGATGTCCTGAATTTAGTTCATATGACTTTTCAACAATTACTATAGGTGTTTGGATAAAATAGTCGCTTTGTTGTTTTACTTATTCTGTGTTTATTCTTTTTGTGTGCTGTGAACTATTAAATTAAAGTTAGTTTTTTAACCATTGTAGATGCAGTCGCTCTGTGATGACCTTCACATTCCATTCTCGGTCAGCGTGTTACCTGGATAAGGTTTTTCCGGGGTTTCCCTTATCGTTCAAGACGGATGTCGGGTAACTCTAAGCTCCACGGACCCTGGATTCATCTGAGCATCATTTTACCAAACGCATTCACCGTCCGATATAACATAATGTTGGAGGACGTAAATTACAAAACAAAACATCACATTCCATTTCCTTTGTTCATGCAGGAACACAACTTCGTATATGGGAAATCAATAAATATTTGAGAATTGAAACCAGTAACAGGGAATAATTTGTAAATGATTAACTCCACAAAATCGTTTGATATAAATTTAGTTATTTAACGAGATCTATCTGTTTTATAAAAATTTGTCCATCGCTTACAGTTTACCAATGTTTCAAATGTTACTCAGAATTGAAACCTCTTCAGAGCCCATTTACAGGAAATTCAAAGTATATATTCCATGTTATTATGGTACTTTAATACAAAATTGTTTTCGCCAACTTTAAAAAAAATCAAATTTGCTTAGACATTTGTATATAAAAAGTATAAGACTTTTAATCTTCTTGATGCATCCTTCCAAGACCTTTACTTGGATTCCTATCACGCTTGTTTTGAGTTATGTTGTTCTTACATTGACTTTTATTAAATGTCAGCCGTTTGATTGAGGAGCATCTCAAAACGTGTATTGACAGCACATATCTATAACATTAATACATTTATCAAATAGTTAACGTTTAAGGAGTTTTTTAAGTGGTTGGGTTGGGTTTATGAATAGTAAGTATTTTTATGCCATTTGGTCTTTTTAATTAAAAAAAAAAAAACTTTACAGATGAGAACGTTACAAATGTGATAATAATAATGATAATGATAATAACAATAACAAAAACAACAACAACTAGAAGGAGGAGGAAGGGGAAGAGCAAGAGGAAGAGGAAGAGGAGGAGGGGGTAGGAGGAGGAGGAACATTTCTGGATGAGATTATATCAAACATTCGGGGGGAAAAGAATGTACATTTAAATAAAATCAAGCCAACCAAGAAGACTTATCCAGAAGATGAAAGCATCGTTAGGTATAATGAAGCAAATTAATTTCATGGATCATCTTAGCACAAGATCCTGCCTGAAGATCTGTAAATGATCAATCGGCGACCCTCCGATGTCAATTTTGGAGCCGATGTCGTATCTGTCTTGATTTGTCGTACCATGTTCTAACTTCGTTAAACTGTCGCACCCTGGAACGCACATTAGAAACATCCATGGTACAATTACCACATGCGTCACTCAACTGCCGGTTAATTTCAATAGGTGACACACCATGAGAATGGAGAAAGCGAATGATTATACGCTGTACTTGCAATGAAAACGTCGCCATTTTAAGCATCAAAAAGAGTCCTTATTCTCGTCGCTGCTACAAGAGTTCTATGCACTGTCAGTGCTGCCATCTGTCACGCATACACAAAGAATCCACGTGTATTTTAAAAAAGCCAGAGGTTCTCTCTGCTCCGAGTCCTGGAAAAGAAAATGCTTTATAACTTGAAGGCACTTCGTATAAACAAGAATACCACGTGAAGTTTGGCTACAAAGATGGAACTCTTTATAAATTATGTAGATATGATAGGCAATATTGGTAGACCTACTTAACCAAAAATATTGTAAGGAGGATCACAGAAGCGTTTCACAACTCACTAGTGCATTATGGTGCTGACAGTATATCACTAATAATCGAAGAAAATTTCTCTTTCCCAGGTTGGGACACAAAGTCTACAAATTATTTCATCATGTGATGTACCCAATACTCGTGTATGTAAACCAATGCCGTATTGAGTGGAAAACCACAAATATTTGTTACTGTGACGTAACGAGAGGAAAATTCGGATATCGATATATTTTCTTTCTGTTAGATCTTAGGTAAAAGTTCCTACAAATTTATCCGGTGATAAGGATTGCAATCGAGTTTTTCTCAAAAGAATCGTTCAACAATATATCTCGAAATATGTAAAGAAGGAAGCCCATCCCACGGATATCGTTGGCAAAAGTGGAAGAGGATAACATCAAATTATATCACTGTACTCGATGCCGACCTCAAAGTAATTCATGTGAGATTGGCTTGGGGTATAACACTTGTGTCTTTGAAGTAACAATCAGGCTGGTTGGGTAAACAATAAATTAAATTACTTTGTGAAACCCACGACCAAATCTAAACTTAATAGTGTTACGAAACATACCGAGACGTTCCCTTCATCGAAGTAGTGACCAAAAAATGACAGAGTAGCAACTATTGATACAAGTGAAAGAGCGTATGGAGCAAAGGGCAAATAAGTGAAAGGGGATATATCAGAAGAAGGGAAGGAAGTAATAGGAAATAAATATTGTAAATGAAAAGTAAGTTACAAATGAAGTCAAATCGTAGTCCCCCAAACAGAATAATTTCAAATGCAGTGGACCATTCATCGTGAAGAAAAAATTCAACACTGGCTCTTGGAACTTACAGTCAGGGACGATTTCATAAAGAATTGATAAAGCTACCGCCAGATACATTTCAAAAAATGACGTTAGGTAATGGTTAAACAATATGTGAAATGGCTAAACTAAACTTCTAATTACTGTAAATCACTTTGGCCACGCAGTGGCTGAGTGGTTAGACGAACTCGGCCGTGGTTCGATCCCAGGCAACCGCAAAGTAAGATTTGTGATGGACAACACGGCGATTGGACGCGTTTCTCAGGGATCTCCGGTTTCCCCCACCATCTCATTTCACTGATGGTCCATCTTTATCTCATGCATCATGCCTGCGGTGCAAAATATAGTAAAAGCAGGCGTTAAACACTACACATTTCATTTTGTAAATCACTTTTATAAAAAATAAGGGTGAATTTAATTCATTTCTCTTGTCTACTTTTAAACAGTTGCTTGCCTATTCTTATCTCTATCTTCTAATTTCCGGTTTCATTTCTGTTCTTATCTCCTTTAATTTCACTATCCAGGATTCTGTTTCCGCTCTTTGTTTCTGTCATTTCTTCCAGTTTCAATTTTACTCTTAATTTGAGTAAGTGAAGCGTTTCTTCCGCCTTATTTCCTCTTACTGTTCATCGTACTGCAGCTAATGACCTAAAAAGTTAATTGAAAATACTAAGGTTATGTTAATTTTATACAAAAGCCTTGTTCGAAGTAACTTGGAATATGCTTCAGTTCTATAGTCATCTATATTTAAATGTTACAGCAGTCACCTGGAGAAAATTCAGAAAAGATTTCTGATATACATATATACTACAAAACCCACGGCGTATTCATTTATTATCAGTGCACTCCATATATCTACCTGCTAAAGGAATTCAAAATAATATCACTTTCTGATCGTAGAATAGCAGCAGCTGATCAATTATTCCTGTATAAACTTGTTAATAGCCTGGTATGTAGTGAAAAATTACTTGGTCTAATCAATTTTAATGCCAGCATTACGCATGTCAGAACCGTCATATACTGCAGTTTAGAACATCAGAAAAGTCATTGTACAAAAATTCCCCTATTTTAAGGTTATGTGACAAGTCTGCCACCCGCAGTCGATTACATAGGATACGGCTCTCAGCTTCAAGTAAGTGTCTGAAATGTGATGTGGAGGATACGCTACAGCATAGACTTTATGAATGCCCAGTTGCGGCGCCGATTAAGGGACGCCTCATGGATTATCTACAGCAACTCTGTTTGACCCAATATGCCTGGTGTACCCCACAAATTCTTCTTGAACCGAACTTTGTGATCACTCCGCCTGCTTGCGTGTGGTTACTAGCTCATACAGCGTATTATGTACTGCAACATTCGGAGTATGTGAATCCCTTTGACTATGTGAGTTATCTGAAAACAGAACATGCTAAGCTCCTTGGTGATAGAAAATCTGCCAAGTTTTATAAGGCATATCAATTCTTTTTGAACATGTTCCTGTGTTTATTAGTGCTTCTAGCAATCTCGTTTTTCTGTCAAACAAGTTTGTTCTCTCATTTGTTTTTGTCGAAAATGTAAATATCACAATGTGAAACAAATGTACATAAATAAATATATATTTAAAATAAAGTACAATGAACTCTCTTCTAAAACAGAACTGGATCATAGTTTCCCCTACAAGCAATCAAAGGAACAATTAATTATTTACAGGAATTAACGGCATGTGATTTTCAGTTAGATTATTTGTGCTGCGTGTTTTCTGATAACACAGTTATTTGTCTTGTCTTGTCTTCGATTATATACTTTTTAGATTTAGACTTTATTTTTCGTATTCTTGTTTATGTTACCTTTTGTATTGCACTTAAATTTGTATGTCTGTAGCCTTAGTGTTTTGTACTACATTTTAAATTGAGCTTTTTGTTACTTTTATGTTTAAGCCATGTTTGCTTAATTATTATGTATGTAGCTACTGTAATTGGAGGACTGCTCTGTTGTAGCACAAATAAATAAATACATAAATATAAATTCTTATAATAATTGTTAATGGTGTTGGTGTTGTAATTGTAATTATTATTATTATTATTATTATTATTATTATTATTATTATTATTATTATTATTATTATTATTATTATTATTATTATTATTATTATTATTATTATTATTATTATTATTATTATTATTATTATTATTATTATTATTATTATTATTATTATTATTATTATTATTATTATTATTATTATTATTATTATTATTATTATTATTATTATTATTATTATTATTATTATTATTATTATTATTATTATTATTATTATTATTATTATTATTATTATTATTATTATTATTATTATTATTATTATTATTATTATTATTATTATTATTATTATTATTATTATTATTATTATTATTATTATTATTATTATTATTATTATTATTATTATTATTATTATTATTATTATTATTATTATTATTATTATTATTATTATTATTATTATTATTATTATTATTATTGTTGTTGTTGTTGTTGTTGTTGTTGTTGTTGTTATTGTTGTTATTATTGTTGTTATTATTGTTGTTATTATTATTATTATTGTTGTTATTATTGTTGTTGTTGTTATTATTGTTGTTATTATTGTTGTTGTTATTATTATTGTTATTATTATTATTATTATTATTGTTATTATTATTATTATTATTATTATTATTATTATTATTATTATTATTATTATTATTATGATTATTATTATTATGATTATTATTATTATTGTTGTTGTTGTTGTTGTTATTATTATTGTTATTGTTGTTATTGTTGTTATTATTGTTATCGTTGTTATTGTTGTTATTATTGTTGTTGTTGTTGTTGTTAAACGTCCTTTCTCATACAGTGGTGACACAGGAGATAAATGTAATATTTACAAAAGGCAATCTTGAATGTAACTTTGCGGCTGAAATCCAAGATTATTGGCCAGTCGGAATGCTAAATTTCAGAATGGTAAGTAGGTAAGCAGTGCGGTTAACTTGCATAAACACGATACGCGTTATCCCAGGTAAACAACGTTCTAGAAAGTTCTCGAACGTTCTGAAACTGGGTACATGTAGTGTAAGGGATTAGAGACGTTTCCTCTGCGAATTCCCACAGTAAGTGGAGGCTGCGTAGTGCATATTTCATTACACACTAAAGAGGAGGAAAGTGAAGTTCAAGTAAGATTAAAACAGTGACAATGAGAACTGAAGTATGTAATAGTTTGAAAGCTGTCGATGGTTTGAAAACAGCTCGATTCCCATTAGACAGGTTACCCAATATTTTTGTATGTTTTTAACAGGTGAGTGCCGAATATTTTTGCCTATCATTTAACTCCTTTATCCTTAGTTTTGTTTCAGGGCCTGGCATGATACAAACTCCCCAAATGTGTCAGTCCGGATAGCTAAACATCGAGGAGGCATACGATGGTACTCAACTTGCAAACCATAGAAACCCCGCTACGCTGTGCCTGCCACCACCATATAGAGCTCCCTCTCGAGCTCTCTCAGCTCATTCCTTGCTTCCAGAATATTAATAATGGTGGTAGGTCTAGCCTTGAGCGCACTGGTCACCTCTCACCTTTAACATCAGCCGGTGAGAACAAGTTTAGTCATCATAGCTGTTTATCCAATAGATACAATGATCAGTACAGCAAATTTCGTATGCATAACGAAGGACTTGATACTTATCTTGTTCAGCCTTCCACAGAAGCTAGTGCTAATTAGGTATATATTTCATTAAATTGTTAAATATTATACAGTATCCATCAGCGTCTCTTTGTTCGTCGCTGATTGAAACAAGTTACTATCCACTGCAAGCACAGGATTGAAATTTTATAGGGAAAAACATTTGAAGAAAATGTTTTAACACGGTTCAAATTTAAAGTTGATAAAAAAACTAAGTGTAAATTAGATGTAACATACCTAAAAATTTTCAGCTTTGAGGTAAATTAACTGACGCAGCTGAAGTAAAGTTTAGTTGAAATTGAGATATAATTTAGTAAAATAAAAAGTCTTAGAATAGAGGATGAAACTGAATATTTCCGAACCGAGCCCAAATGCTTTGAAACTTAGCAAATTAAATGAAACATTGCTGTAAAACGTATGTGACTATCTGTTTAATAATGATGATAATAAATAAATGGGAATGTTGAAAAGCCCTACATGTCCATTTGTTTTACAGAATTGATTTATCTACGACATTGTGCTTTAAATATATAAGCCAATCATAATGCAGAGAAACCCAGGATGTTATGACATTTTCTGTGCTGTTATGCAGCCATTGTGTAACCAAAAATGAAGAGAAACCCCAAGAAACCCCTTGGAGTTTCCGGGCTTCCAAGAAGGACATCCCCTCTCTCTTACCCGGATCTCTTGGATCGCCTTCCCCTCCATAAAATGGGGACCTTGTATTGAGTTAGATGAATGATTA
The DNA here is from genome assembly GCA_030765055.1 of Mantis religiosa. Lineage (NCBI taxonomy): Eukaryota > Metazoa > Arthropoda > Insecta > Mantodea > Mantidae > Mantis > Mantis religiosa. The sequence continues at coordinate 153,093,418 of CM060951.1, forward strand.
CCACTGCAGTTAACACACGTTGCGAGTGAAGTACATGCATTATCATGCTTGACCTCCCCTCAGTCAACGCAAGTAGCAACTCCATTACATGTATCACTCGTTTGGCCAAAGCCCTGGCATTTATAACACCTCAATGGATTGGATATATACCGCCTCACTTCAAGAGCTTCATACCCTGCCTTGATCCTTAGCGGGAGATCTACCCGATCAAAGGTAAGAAACATCCTTGCCGTAAGAAATTGAATGAGTTTCATCCCCGAATGCTCTCCACCCACCACGGAGCCCAACAAATGGTCATCCCACAGGGCGAAGCAGAAACTAAAGTAGTGCATTGGATATGCGCACCCTCGCCGAATTCAGTAGAAGACTGGAACGAGCTCATATGCGCATCCTTCACACCCCAGGACAAACCTTCCACCGACACGGGTCTCCTCACACGGCCTACACGTGGGTGGGTGTTTTGTCTGCTCCCTCACCACTAAGAGGAACCCACATCGAGGGTGTCAGGGGGGCTCGGGAACTCGGGATCGCCAATTCCTGTACCTACCGCAGTAGGCCCCTGGGGTATGAACTTTTCGGATTATGTATACTCTACCTCAGGCTAGTTCAATCCTGCTGGAAACAAAAAGGCGGAGCTGATCCATCTCGCCACGTGCTAGACGCTACATGCACTTACATACGTTTTGCAACACTAGCAGTACATATAGCAGGGCTAACTTCTAGACTATAAATAAATAAATCAGTAAATTTGGGTTGCACATTAACTTATTAAAGATATAAGTTGGTTCATTTCTGAAAGAATAATCATGAACTTTACTTCGTGTAGCTCTTGTTGTAAAATAGTCGTATTTCTCCACGCATTGTTTGCTTTACGCGATTTTCCACGTGTTCTTGAAGTTGCGGATGCTTGCTGTTCCATTCTAACAGTATGTAAGCACACTACTCGCGGAAACACCAGCGAGATCTCCAGTTTCTTCTCAAGGTTTTTTTTTTTTTTTTTTTTTTTTTTTTTTTATATATATATATACAGACGATTTCGGGTTTCTCTCTTCAAGCGCCCCAAAACTATGCGCCATCATATAATAGCAGTGTCCTTTAGCAATTGTTAAATAAAATGCAGCTTAATTTAGCATAAAAAGTTAATTTTGTGTATAATTGCATCTGTTTTCTGTCTAATCTGTCCATAGCATACTATTTTATATGTAAATATCTGTTGTGAATATTCCTTTCAGAACTCACCATCCCAGAAATCATCTATTTGGTATGTGAATCACAAAGATAAAAATGTTGGGCTATTACATTTATAACAATCAAAATATTTGCATACATTTCTCTCTCCAAAATTAGCTCCCGCTTAGCATTGAACCGAAAACTACTTACAGGACTGTACTTAGAGCAGGGGTTTGTGGTATGAATCGAAATAAAAGAAAATGCCCATTAACTTCGTTAAACCAATCAATACCTTAAAGGTCTTCCGTTGCAATTTCTCGCCTCTGTCTCTCTTCCTTCACAGATGTTTACCGCAGGATCAAACATGGTTGAGATAGATTATAGTCCACTGAATTGCTGGAAACCTTTTTTTATTTAAGGACAAAACTAACACATATTCAAACAAAGCGTCCTTCCTCATTTGCTGTACACTTTTCATGCCACCACTCACTTAAATTCATGATACTGTATCCAAGCTTCAAAAAAGGGATCTTCATCTGTAAGTTCACATCCAGGACACCTCGCAGTTTTATTAGAAGCTGGTTCAGTTATGTTGCTCGTACTGGCAGGTTTCACTTTCTGGCCATTTAAAGGGAAAGAAAGTTTTGTACTTGCAGTTGGGATTTTTCTTGTTTTGTTTTTAGAGCCGTCTTGTATGGAGATTATGTGGAAATTGCTGAGCTTAACTTCCAGACTTTCCTTTCCTCTGTACTCGCGTTTTAGTTCCAGGTGCAAGGTCGGATGGGAACTGGTCGGTGTTCGCTTCTGCGTTTCCATAATGCTGTGAAGAGTATTCTATCGAATTAATGTGCCCACTAGTTCATGGTAAGTTCATATTCTGGAATAGTTCATAATTATGAATTATGAATTCGTATAGGAAAAGAGCATTAGTTAGCAATTTCATACAATTGCCTAAGTGGAAACATAACAAGAACCAAATGTGGAAGGTGAACAAACGCTGATCTTCATTTCTTGCCTGGAATATGGTGAGCAGTTCCCTCTGACCAAGGGTCAACTTAAGTTTCTGTAGTACAGGAGTTCAGTGATATGTACAGTGGGAAAATACCTGAGATAAAGTATCACGTCCATGTCTGGGATCGATGCAGTGAGCATTCTGTGGAAGGTCATAAAGTTGCTACTGTACCACCACAGACCCTGACATATACTACACAAGAGCTCATTGAAACAAATGATTTATCATAAATTAGGTGTTTATGTCGTTGACAACTTCCGAGATATTCTTTGCTTTTGACTCCAAAGTTTAAATGATTATATATCTTGATAATGCTAAGCTCCATTCTTGTGTTTACATGATATTTTAAAGGACAAGCACAACGTCCTACGTCACTTCAGACTTGTACTCAAGTATAGACAACAAAATATTTTATGAAACTACCTTTACGTTTATCTTAAGCTCGTAGTAGTTAGAAAAACAGTCCGCTGTTCTAGAGTGGGCTGAGAAAGTAGCGAGACTATGAGTGTGTGTGGTGTTTTAGGGCCCGTCGACAGCAAGGTCATTTGGGCCCCTTCTTAAGTTTACGATGAAGATATATATAATACAGTATATGTTCTTTTGATTACATTCCTAGCCGCTAGGAGATACCATCTTTTCAACGACTGTGCTTTGCTCTCCATATATGGCACCACCTGTAATATACGATACGTGGAAGAACATTGCACTTTTTTGTACGTCCTGTAATATATATTTAGTTTTGCTGTTTAGAAGTATTTTCGGCTTGGCTTATTATATAGTTCGTAGGAATATACAACTGAAGTAGTGTATATTAACACAATACTGGATGTACAAATATTTATGTTTGAGAAAGGAAATCTGCTAAGGGGAGTTTATCATTGTGGTTTTTACAAATTTACTTATGTTGTGTATTTAATATCCTATCCCAGGCGTGTTTAGGCTGAATTTTGATGGAATTCATATCCATTTTTAATGAGGTGCTACAAAGTACTTATTTCTGATGTCTCATGATACATGTGATTTTAACGCAGTATGACATTTAGTGAGAGGACTCCATAATTATTTCCGAAAGTTTGAGAGAAGCACGCCACGTCTATAAAAGACAGTTGCTAATCATTTGGTCTGGAATCACAAAAGTTTCACTGTTCCCAGATGTCCTGAATTTAGTTCATATGACTTTTCAACAATTACTATAGGTGTTTGGATAAAATAGTCGCTTTGTTGTTTTACTTATTCTGTGTTTATTCTTTTTGTGTGCTGTGAACTATTAAATTAAAGTTAGTTTTTTAACCATTGTAGATGCAGTCGCTCTGTGATGACCTTCACATTCCATTCTCGGTCAGCGTGTTACCTGGATAAGGTTTTTCCGGGGTTTCCCTTATCGTTCAAGACGGATGTCGGGTAACTCTAAGCTCCACGGACCCTGGATTCATCTGAGCATCATTTTACCAAACGCATTCACCGTCCGATATAACATAATGTTGGAGGACGTAAATTACAAAACAAAACATCACATTCCATTTCCTTTGTTCATGCAGGAACACAACTTCGTATATGGGAAATCAATAAATATTTGAGAATTGAAACCAGTAACAGGGAATAATTTGTAAATGATTAACTCCACAAAATCGTTTGATATAAATTTAGTTATTTAACGAGATCTATCTGTTTTATAAAAATTTGTCCATCGCTTACAGTTTACCAATGTTTCAAATGTTACTCAGAATTGAAACCTCTTCAGAGCCCATTTACAGGAAATTCAAAGTATATATTCCATGTTATTATGGTACTTTAATACAAAATTGTTTTCGCCAACTTTAAAAAAAATCAAATTTGCTTAGACATTTGTATATAAAAAGTATAAGACTTTTAATCTTCTTGATGCATCCTTCCAAGACCTTTACTTGGATTCCTATCACGCTTGTTTTGAGTTATGTTGTTCTTACATTGACTTTTATTAAATGTCAGCCGTTTGATTGAGGAGCATCTCAAAACGTGTATTGACAGCACATATCTATAACATTAATACATTTATCAAATAGTTAACGTTTAAGGAGTTTTTTAAGTGGTTGGGTTGGGTTTATGAATAGTAAGTATTTTTATGCCATTTGGTCTTTTTAATTAAAAAAAAAAAAAACTTTACAGATGAGAACGTTACAAATGTGATAATAATAATGATAATGATAATAACAATAACAAAAACAACAACAACTAGAAGGAGGAGGAAGGGGAAGAGCAAGAGGAAGAGGAAGAGGAGGAGGGGGTAGGAGGAGGAGGAACATTTCTGGATGAGATTATATCAAACATTCGGGGGGAAAAGAATGTACATTTAAATAAAATCAAGCCAACCAAGAAGACTTATCCAGAAGATGAAAGCATCGTTAGGTATAATGAAGCAAATTAATTTCATGGATCATCTTAGCACAAGATCCTGCCTGAAGATCTGTAAATGATCAATCGGCGACCCTCCGATGTCAATTTTGGAGCCGATGTCGTATCTGTCTTGATTTGTCGTACCATGTTCTAACTTCGTTAAACTGTCGCACCCTGGAACGCACATTAGAAACATCCATGGTACAATTACCACATGCGTCACTCAACTGCCGGTTAATTTCAATAGGTGACACACCATGAGAATGGAGAAAGCGAATGATTATACGCTGTACTTGCAATGAAAACGTCGCCATTTTAAGCATCAAAAAGAGTCCTTATTCTCGTCGCTGCTACAAGAGTTCTATGCACTGTCAGTGCTGCCATCTGTCACGCATACACAAAGAATCCACGTGTATTTTAAAAAAGCCAGAGGTTCTCTCTGCTCCGAGTCCTGGAAAAGAAAATGCTTTATAACTTGAAGGCACTTCGTATAAACAAGAATACCACGTGAAGTTTGGCTACAAAGATGGAACTCTTTATAAATTATGTAGATATGATAGGCAATATTGGTAGACCTACTTAACCAAAAATATTGTAAGGAGGATCACAGAAGCGTTTCACAACTCACTAGTGCATTATGGTGCTGACAGTATATCACTAATAATCGAAGAAAATTTCTCTTTCCCAGGTTGGGACACAAAGTCTACAAATTATTTCATCATGTGATGTACCCAATACTCGTGTATGTAAACCAATGCCGTATTGAGTGGAAAACCACAAATATTTGTTACTGTGACGTAACGAGAGGAAAATTCGGATATCGATATATTTTCTTTCTGTTAGATCTTAGGTAAAAGTTCCTACAAATTTATCCGGTGATAAGGATTGCAATCGAGTTTTTCTCAAAAGAATCGTTCAACAATATATCTCGAAATATGTAAAGAAGGAAGCCCATCCCACGGATATCGTTGGCAAAAGTGGAAGAGGATAACATCAAATTATATCACTGTACTCGATGCCGACCTCAAAGTAATTCATGTGAGATTGGCTTGGGGTATAACACTTGTGTCTTTGAAGTAACAATCAGGCTGGTTGGGTAAACAATAAATTAAATTACTTTGTGAAACCCACGACCAAATCTAAACTTAATAGTGTTACGAAACATACCGAGACGTTCCCTTCATCGAAGTAGTGACCAAAAAATGACAGAGTAGCAACTATTGATACAAGTGAAAGAGCGTATGGAGCAAAGGGCAAATAAGTGAAAGGGGATATATCAGAAGAAGGGAAGGAAGTAATAGGAAATAAATATTGTAAATGAAAAGTAAGTTACAAATGAAGTCAAATCGTAGTCCCCCAAACAGAATAATTTCAAATGCAGTGGACCATTCATCGTGAAGAAAAAATTCAACACTGGCTCTTGGAACTTACAGTCAGGGACGATTTCATAAAGAATTGATAAAGCTACCGCCAGATACATTTCAAAAAATGACGTTAGGTAATGGTTAAACAATATGTGAAATGGCTAAACTAAACTTCTAATTACTGTAAATCACTTTGGCCACGCAGTGGCTGAGTGGTTAGACGAACTCGGCCGTGGTTCGATCCCAGGCAACCGCAAAGTAAGATTTGTGATGGACAACACGGCGATTGGACGCGTTTCTCAGGGATCTCCGGTTTCCCCCACCATCTCATTTCACTGATGGTCCATCTTTATCTCATGCATCATGCCTGCGGTGCAAAATATAGTAAAAGCAGGCGTTAAACACTACACATTTCATTTTGTAAATCACTTTTATAAAAAATAAGGGTGAATTTAATTCATTTCTCTTGTCTACTTTTAAACAGTTGCTTGCCTATTCTTATCTCTATCTTCTAATTTCCGGTTTCATTTCTGTTCTTATCTCCTTTAATTTCACTATCCAGGATTCTGTTTCCGCTCTTTGTTTCTGTCATTTCTTCCAGTTTCAATTTTACTCTTAATTTGAGTAAGTGAAGCGTTTCTTCCGCCTTATTTCCTCTTACTGTTCATCGTACTGCAGCTAATGACCTAAAAAGTTAATTGAAAATACTAAGGTTATGTTAATTTTATACAAAAGCCTTGTTCGAAGTAACTTGGAATATGCTTCAGTTCTATAGTCATCTATATTTAAATGTTACAGCAGTCACCTGGAGAAAATTCAGAAAAGATTTCTGATATACATATATACTACAAAACCCACGGCGTATTCATTTATTATCAGTGCACTCCATATATCTACCTGCTAAAGGAATTCAAAATAATATCACTTTCTGATCGTAGAATAGCAGCAGCTGATCAATTATTCCTGTATAAACTTGTTAATAGCCTGGTATGTAGTGAAAAATTACTTGGTCTAATCAATTTTAATGCCAGCATTACGCATGTCAGAACCGTCATATACTGCAGTTTAGAACATCAGAAACGTCATTGTACAAAAATTCCCCTATTTTAAGGTTATGTGACAAGTCTGCCACCCGCAGTCGATTACATAGGATACGGCTCTCAGCTTCAAGTAAGTGTCTGAAATGTGATGTGGAGGATACGCTACAGCATAGACTTTATGAATGCCCAGTTGCGGCGCCGATTAAGGGACGCCTCATGGATTATCTACAGCAACTCTGTTTGACCCAATATGCCTGGTTTACCCCACAAATTCTTCTTGAACCGAACTTTGTGATCACTCCGCCTGCTTGCGTGTGGTTACTATACAGCGTATTATGTACTGCAACATTCGGAGTATGTGAATCCCTTTGACTATGTGAGTTATCTGAAAACAGAACATGCTAAGCTCCTTGGTGATAGAAAATCTGCCAAGTTTTATAAGGCATATCAATTCTTTTTGAACATGTTCCTGTGTTTATTAGTGCTTCTAGCAATCTCGTTTTTCTGTCAAACAAGTTTGTTCTCTCATTTGTTTTTGTCGAAAATGTAAATATCACAATGTGAAACAAATGTACATAAATAAATATATATTTAAAATAAAGTACAATGAACTCTCTTCTAAAACAGAACTGGATCATAGTTTCCCCTACAAGCAATCAAAGGAACAATTAATTATTTACAGGAATTAACGGCATGTGATTTTCAGTTAGATTATTTGTGCTGCGTGTTTTCTGATAACACAGTTATTTGTCTTGTCTTGTCTTCGATTATATACTTTTTAGATTTAGACTTTATTTTTCGTATTCTTGTTTATGTTACTTTTTGTATTGCACTTAAATTTGTATGTCTGTAGCCTTAGTGTTTTGTACTACATTTTAAATTGAGCTTTTTGTTACTTTTATGTTTAAGCCATGTTTGCTTAATTATTATGTATGTAGCTACTCTAATTGGAGGACTGCTCTGTTGTAGCACAAATAAATAAATACATAAATATAAATTCTTATAATAATTGTTAATGGTGTTGGTGTTGTAATTATTATTATTATTATTATTATTATTATTATTATTATTATTATTATTATTATTATTATTATTATTATTATTATTATTATTATTATTATTATTATTATTATTATTATTATTATTATTATTATTATTATTATTATTATTATTATTATTATTATTATTATTATTATTATTATTATTATTATTATTATTATTATTATTATTATTATTATTATTATTATTATTATTATTATTATTATTATTATTATTATTATTATTATTATTATTATTATTATTATTATTATTATTATTATTATTATTATTATTATTATTATTATTATTATTATTATTATTATTATTATTATTATTATTATTATTATTATTATTATTATTATTATTATTATTATTATTATTATTATTTTTATTATTATTATTATTATTATTATTATTATTATTATTATTATTATTATTATTATTATTATTATTATTATTATTATTATTATTATTATTATTATTATTATTATTATTATTATTATTATTATTATTATTATTATTATTATTATTATTATTATTATTATTATTATTATTATTATTATTATTATTATTATTATTATTATTATTATTATTATTATTATTATTATTATTATTATTATTATTATTATTATTATTATTATTATTATTATTATTATTATTATTATTATTATTATTATTATTATTATTATTATTATTATTATTATTATTATTATTATTATTATTATTATTATTATTATTATTATATAATTATTATTATTATATTATTATTATTATTATTATTATATAATTATTATTATTATTATTATTATATAATTATTATTATTATTATTATTATTATATAATTATTATTATTATTATTATTATTATATAATTATTATTATTATTATTATTATTATTATTATTATTATTATTATTATTATTATATAATTATTATTATTATTATTATTATTATTATTATTATTATTGTTGTTATTGTTAATGTTGTTGTTATTGTTATTGTTATTGTTAATGTTGTTGTTATTGTTATTGTTATTGTTAATGTTGTTGTTATTGTTATTGTTATTGTTAATGTTGTTGTTATTGTTATTGTTATTGTTATTGTTGTTGTTATTGTTATTGTTATTGTTATTGTTGTTATTGTTATTGTTATTGTTATTGTTATTGTTATTGTTATTGTTATTGTTATTGTTATTGTTATTGTTATTGTTATTGTTATTGTTATTGTTATTATTATTGTTATTATTATTATTGTTGTTATTATTGTTATTATTATTATTGTTGTTATTATTATTGTTGTTGTTATTATTATTGTTGTTGTTATTATTATTGTTATTATTATTGTTGTTGTTATTATTATTATTATTATTATTATTATTATTGTTGTTGTTGTTGTTGTTGTTGTTGTTGTTGTTGTTATTATTATTGTTATTGTTGTTGTTATTATTATTGTTATTGTTGTTATTATTGTTATCGTTGTTATTGTTGTTATTATTGTTGTTGTTGTTGTTGTTAAACGTCCTTTCTCATACAGTGGTGACACAGGAGATAAATGTAATATTTACAAAAGGCAATCTTGAATGTAACTTTGCGGCTGAAATCCAAGATTATTGGCCAGTCGGAATGCTAAATTTCAGAATGGTAAGTAGGTAAGCAGTGCGGTAAACTTGCATAAACACGATACCTGTTATCCCAGGTAAACAACGTTCTAGAAAGTTCTCGAACGTTCTGAAACTGGGTACATGTAGTGTAAGGGATTAGAGACGTTTCCTCTGCGAATTCCCACAGTAAGTGGAGGCTGCGTAGTGCATATTTCATTACACACTAAAGAGGAGGAAAGTGAAGTTCAAGTAAGATTAAAACAGTGACAATGAGAACTGAAGTATGTAATAGTTTGAAAGCTGTCGATGGTTTGAAAACAGCTCGATTCCCATTAGACAGGTTACCCAATATTTTTGTATGTTTTTAACAGGTGAGTGCCGAATATTTTTGCCTATCATTTTACTCCTTTATCCTTTGTTTTGTTTCAGGGCCTGGCATGATACAAACTCCCCAAATGTGTCAGTCCGGATAGCTAAACATCGAGGAGGCATACGATGGTACTCAACTTGCAAACCATAGAAACCCCGCTACGCTGTGCCTGCCACCACCATATAGAGCTCCCTCTCGAGCTCTCTCAGCTCATTCCTTGCTTCCAGAATATTAATAATGGTGGTAGGTCTAGCCTTGAGCGCACTGGTCACCTCTCACCTTTAACATCAGCCGGTGAGAACAAGTTTAGTCATCATAGCTGTTTATCCAATAGATACAATGATCAGTACAGCAAATTTCGTATGCATAACGAAGGACTTGATACTTATCTTGTTCAGCCTTCCACAGAAGCTAGTGCTAATTAGGTATATATTTCATTAAATTGTTAAATATTATACAGTATCCATCAGCGTCTCTTTGTTCGTCGCTGATTGAAACAAGTTACTATCCACTGCAAGCACAGGATTGAAATTTTATAGGGAAAAACATTTGAAGAAAATGTTTTAACACGGTTCAAATTTAAAGTTGATAAAAAAACTAAGTGTAAATTAGATGTAACATACCTAAAAATTTTCAGCTTTGAGGTAAATTAACTGACGCAGCTGAAGTAAAGTTTAGTTGAAATTGAGATATAATTTAGTAAAATAAAAAGTCTTAGAATAGAGGATGAAACTGAATATTTCCGAACCGAGCCCAAATGCTTTGAAACTTAGCAAATTAAATGAAACATTGCTGTAAAACGTATGTGACTATCTGTTTAATAATGATGATAATAAATAAATGGGAATGTTGAAAAGCCCTACATGTCCATTTGTTTTACAGAATTGATTTATCTACGACATTGTGCTTTAAATATATAAGCCAATCATAATGCAGAGAAACCCAGGATGTTATGACATTTTCTGTGCTGTTATGCAGCCATTGTGTAACCAAAAATGAAGAGAAACCCCAAATGTACAGAAGATGAAAGGTTTTAGCAGCACTGTTAGAATCAAAGAGAATAATAATCTGCCTCCTTCTATTTGATTTAATTGATTGTTATTGTTGGTAAAATGTGAGACAGCGTTGGCTTAGTGCAGAATGTGCGTAATAGCACATATTCCAACTGGCTGAACCATTTGTAATTCCATCAAACCCTATGAATCAGGCTTATCAAGATAATGTGACGATTTGTGCCATTATTAACAAAAGATGAAATCATTTAGAGTTTCCACGTCGACATATACAATTGCCCAACATGTGTCAAAGGATGAAATTGTTTAGAATATAATGCCAAAGAGTTGTCTTTGGCACAATTTTTTTATTTTTGTCCTTGTCGGCTATATGCTGTGGGTTAAGTGATATACTGGGCAACAAAAAGATATTTTTGAATGTTTCGAGATTTTTCATGAGGCAATTCCTATTAATTTAGGGTTGAGGAGAACAAATATGACAATGAAACATTTTTATTCGCTCTGTTTCTATTATATACACAAGGTGGAAGTATTACATATTAACTGATTGAGAGAAAAGGATACATTTTAATTACATACATGCTAACAACAATGAAAGTGCATTTGATTTTTTAAACTGGTAATTAAATGCTAAGAGTTAAAATACTTCGCAGATAGTCGTATCTGAAGAGATTATGTGGTGGCCTACTGACTTCGTCGTCTTTTAACTTGCCTCTTGTGATGGAGTTCCGCACAATCTCTATAAAAAGACCAACATTAATCAGCAAGCATTACTTCATTCCAAAGGCCAACAGCTCCACAACTAGGAGGGGAAAACTCTAGGTGGGAGTGCAGAAAATGGATCTTAAGGGACATGTTGCATCCAAGGTTACAGTATTTTTGCAGGAGCACTGTCTTCAAATGCTTGTAGTTGTCATCTCTTATGTTGCCTAAAAATCCACGAACAACACCCTTGAAGGCTTCCGAAGCTTTCTTTTCTTTCCCCTTCAAAATTTGGTCAAATGCAGGATCCTTTAAAAGTTCTTTTATTTGTGGTCCGACATAAATGACTTCCTAATCTTTTGCATCACTTAATTTCCAAATTTCTCTCTGATTGTGTTTTGTTATTTAACAGGTGTGCCACCTCCCAAAAAAGATCTCCCAAATTTAAAATCTTCACTCTAAAATATGAAATATCACTTTATCTTCAAAACAAGAGCTAATCCATCATTTTTATGGTGATTTTTGAATTCAGCAGATAGAGATACAAGTAAATTCACTATTTTTAAACTCCATTAAACCTATTATCGTGAATCACCGACAAATTTAAGATCTTCTTTATTTTCCGGCACATGTCCACCGAGCCCATATGATGTTTACCCGACAGAATTCTAGGAAATAATGCGATGTCAGGTTTTGTTCTTTCTGTTGCGTTAGTATTAGGTCGTTATGGAGAACAGTGCTTTAATGTTATGCCGCTTTCTTTCGATGCATTTGTGAATTCTCTTTCCCATGAATATTGTCGCATTGCCTAACCATAGAGCGTCCATTTTTCCTAATTGCGGTATTTAGTGTTTGAATATTTTGCTTATGTATATGGCACTATTTATGTTCTTCATTTGAAACATTTTCACATGCTTAGAAAATGCATCCGTAAAAACAATTATGTATCGGATCCCGAATGTGCCATGATGCAGCTCTCCATGACAGTCTACTGTTACTAATGATTGTGGCCTTCCAGTTTGAAATTTCCAACAATTAAGTGGAAACATAATAAGAAACAAAATTGGAAGGTGAACAAACAGATGCAGAAGGAACATCCTGGTATGTCCGTCCTCGAATGTCATAAAATCAATGTTAGAGTGGTAAGTAGTTTCCTCTGACCGGGGGTCAATTTATGTTTCTGGAGTGCAGGAGTCCAGTGAAGTGAACACTGGAAAAATACCTTGAGATAAATTATCGCGTCAATATCTGGGATCGAGGCAGAGAAAATTCTGTGGAAGGACATAAAACTGCCACTGTATCACTACAGACACTGACATTATTTACACAATTGCACAGCTCATTGAAACAAATGATTTATCACAAGTTGGGTGTTTATGACGTTGACGACTTCCGAGATATTCGTTACTTTTGACTCCAAGGTTTAAATGATTATATATCTTGACAATGCTAAGCTCCATTCTTGTGCTTACATGAAATTTCAAAGGACAAGCACAACTGCCTACGTCACTTCAGACTTCTATTCAAGTATAAACAACAAAATATTTAGTGAAACTACCTTTACGTTTATCTTAAACACGTAGTAGGCAGAAAAACAGTCGGCTATAGTAGAGTGGTTTGAGAAAGTAGCGTGACTATGATACGTTAAGTTAACGACATGAAGATATTATAATACAGTAAATGTTATTTTCCTTGCATTCCTACCCGCTAGGAGATACAATCATTTCACCGACTGTGCTTTGCTCTCCATAGATGGCACCACATGTAATGTACGATACGCTGGAAGAAGATTGTACTTTTTTATACGTTCTGTAATATATTTTAGTTTTGCTGTTTAGAAGTATTTTCGTCTTGACATATTATATACTTCGTGGGAATATACAACTGAAGTAGTATATATTAACACAATACTAGATGTACAAATAGTTATGTTTGAGAAAGGAAATCTGCTAAGGGGAATTTATCATTGTGGTTTTTACAAATCTATTTCGTGTATTTAATGTCATATAACTTGCTTGTTTTGACTGAACTTTTTTGGAATTCATATCAATTTCAAATGAATAACCTCATAGTACTGTGAAATGAAATGTGTAGTGTTTAACGCCCGCTTTTACTACATACGGCACCGCAGGCGGTGACACTGGTGATGCACGAGATGAAGATGGAGAACCGGTGGAATGAGATGGGGGGGAAACCGGAGGTCCCGGAGAAAACCCGCCCCAACGCCGTATTGTCCACCACAAATCTCACTTTGCGGTCGCCAAGATCGAACCCGGGCCGCCTTGGTGAGAGCCAAGTGGCCTAACCACTGAGCCACGGCGTGGCCTCATAGTACTGTGACTTTGTGGGTTCGTGAAATGAAAAGTCCAATTTCACAAACTCAACAATGTTCTTTATTTCCACCGACTTACAGTTTAAAACTTGCCAATTACACAGAATTACGTACAGCACACAATTACAATTCACCAGTTCGTCCGTTAAAGTTACACTTGCACTCGCGATTACGTAAACTCCGATGCGCATACACAGTCTTCTCGTCCTTACACTAGCACTGAACTCTTACGCTGATTGCCAAGAACTCTGACTGACTGACTGACTCCTCTTGCACGACGTGTTGCTTATATAGGATCCGCTTGCCGATCTGGAAGGTTCTCAATTAGAGGAAATATCCCGTAAGTTCGAGAACACAGGTGGAACAGAAAGAGACGGCGCAGTGATGTTTTTTTGTCCCAGCCATCCCTTCTTAACGCTATAAGACAAACGAGGGGGCGGGGCGAACGCCGACCCTTCTCCTGCTTGCCCACTCTATAGGGTGTTCCGACGCTCGGGTGACACTGCTCCCTCCTCAAAGCTGGTCGTCCCGAACAGCACCATCGTAGCGTGCCAGGCGGTCCAGGTGTAACACCAGCATCTGCTCGGAGTCTCAGCCAGAAGTAGCGCTGCCAAAGTTTGTCAATCGTTCGGTTCGCTCCCAGGTGTCCTCCTGAAGTACCAGAGTGCACTTCTTCCAAGAATTCCGGTACCTTACTCCGGGGAAGTACCAACTGTTCTCTCTGCATCTTCCCATCGGGTGATTCCCATACCCGCAACAGCACGCCCTCTCTGGTCTTCAACGAGTCCCATTGGGCCCAGTACGACTTGTAGGTGGCGCCCCTTGGTGCGATGTCCTCCCAGGTTGGTCTTGTCCCTGCCTCCACTTCCTTCAAAAGTGGCCCCAAGTCTGCGTCCGCCAGCTGCTCCCTCCTCAGGCCTGCGCTATCCCAGCCTTCAGCAGGCACTGCCACAACTACTCGGAATGCTGCGGCACGCTCCTTCTCTTCCACTCTTGTGCACTGGCCGCATTCTACTGGACAGGGTCTTCGGGACATGGCGTCTGCGTTACCGTGGCTCTTCCCTCTACGATGTTCCGAGGTGAAGTCGTACTCCTGCAGCCTCTGGACCCAACGTGCCGTCTGGCCTTCCAGCTTCTTAAAGCTCAATAGCCAGGTTAGGGCGGAATGGTCAGTCCTCAGGTGGAATGGCTGACCGTACAGGTACTTATGGAAGTGCTCCAAGGTCCTTACTACCGCCAATAATTCTCGTCGGGTGACGCAGTAGTTCTTCTCTGCCTTGGATAGCGTCTTGCTGTAGTAGGCTATCAGCCGCTCATGGCCGTCCTGGATCTGCGATAGGACACCTCCAATGCAATGGTCGCTAGCGTCGGTGTCCACAATGAAGGCGCCACCCGGTTGTGGGAAACCCAAAATTGGAGCACTGCACAGGGTCTCCTTTAGGTACTGGAAAGCGTTTTCGGCGTCCTCTGTCCACACATAAGGCCGGTGTTCCTCCGTCAGGTGGGTGAGGGGTTTTGCGATGTTGTTGGCCTTTTCCTCTAAATCATTAAGGCGGCCGTCTACTTGACCCATCCGCTTGCCCAGATTCGTGACGTCATCCCTCACGCCGGCCAACCGTTCCTCAAACTTGGCGGCGAGGACCTCGTTCGCCTCCCTCATCTCCGTTGTCATTTCGGCCATCTTTGCGGTCATTGTTGTTAGCAGTTTCCGTCTTCGCTGTTAATTCGGCCTTCATTTCTTCCATCTTCTCGGTGATGTCGTTGGCCGTCTTCATTTGTTTCAAATCGGCGGTGAGGTTGTTGTTTGCCGCTTCTATTTTTGCAGCGAGGTTTTCATTTGCCGTCTTCATTTCCGAGGTCAGTTCGGCCTTCATTTCCGTCATCTCCAAAATCTTTTCCAATGCCGCGTCCATGGTTGTAGTGTTCGGTGATGTTGTTTTTTCCGCTTCCTGACACCAGTGTGACTTTGTGGGTTCGTGAAATGAAAAGTCCAATTACACAAACTCAACAATGTTCTTTATTTCCACCGACTTACAGTTTAACACTTGCCAATTACACAGAATTACGTACTGCACACAATTACAATTCACCAGTTCGTCCGTTAAAGTTACACTTGCACTCGCGATTACGTAAACTCCGATGCACATACACAGTCTTCTCGTCCTTACACTAGCACTGAACTCTTACGCTGATTGCCAAGAACTCTAAATGACTGACTGACTCCTCTTGCACGACGTGTTGCTTATATAGGATCCGCTTGCCGATCTGGAAGGTTCTCAATTAGAGGAAATATCCCGTAAGTTCGAGAACACAGGTGGAACAGAAAGAGACGGCGCAGTGATGTTTTTTGTCCCAGCCATCCCTTCTTAACGCTATAAGACAAACTAGGGGGCGGGTCGAACGCCGACCCTTCTCCTGCTTGCCCACTCTATAGGGTGTTCGGACGCTCGGGTGACACTACTTATTTCTGATGTCCCATGATACATGTGATTTTAACGCAGTATGACATTTAGTGAGCAGACTCAATAACTATTTCCAAAAGTTTGAGAGAAGCACGCCACGTCTATAAAAGACAGTTGCTAATCATATGGTCTGAGATTTGGCCTGGAATCACAAATGTTTCACTGCTCCCAGATGTCATGAATTTAGTTCATATGACTTTCTACACATATTCTTCAACAATTACTATAGGTGTTTGGATAAAGTAGTTAGTCGCTTTGTTGTTTTACTTATTCTGTGTTTACTCTTTTGTGTGCTGTGAACTATTAGAGTTTTTAATCATTTTAGATGCAGTCGCTCTGTGATGACCTTCACATTCCATTCTCGGTCAGGGTGTTACCTGCATTAGGTTTTTCCGGGGGTTTCCTTATCCATCAAGACGAATGTCGGGTAACTCTAAGCTCCACGGACCCTGGACTCACTTGAGCATCATTTTACACAATTCATTCACCGTTCGATATGACATAATGTTGGAGGACGTAAATTACAAAACAAAATATCACTTTCCATTTCCTTTGTTCATGCAGGAACACAACTTCCTATATGGGAAATCAATAAATATTTGAGAACCAGTAACAGGGAATAATTTGGAAATTATTAACTCCACAAAATCGTTTGATATAAATTTAGTTATTTAACGAGACTTATATGTTTTATAAAAATTTGTTCATCGCTTACAGTTTACCAATGTTTCAAATGTCATTCAGAAGTGAAACCTCTTCACAGCCCATTTATAGGAAATTCAAAGTATATGTTCCATTTTATTATCAAAGTATTTTCACTTATGGTACTTTAATACAACATTGTTTTCGCCAACTTTAGAAAAAAAGCCAATTTTCTTAGACATTTGTATATAAAAAGTATAATACTTTTTAAACTTCTTGATGCATCCTTCCGAGACCTTTACTTGAATTCCTATCACGTGTGTTTGGAGTTACGTTGTGTTTAAATTGACTTTTATGAAATGTCAGCCGTTTGATTGAGGAGCATCTCAAAACGTCTATTGACAGGACATCTCGATAACATTGATACATTTGTCAAGTAGTTGACGTTTAAGGAGTTTTTTAAGTTGTTGGGTTGGGTTTATGAATCGTAAATATTTTTATTCCATTTGGTCTTTTTAAGTAAAAAACTTTACAGACGAGAACGTTACAAATGTGATGACGATAAAACCTACGTTTTGTTGCTTGAATGGGAGGGATTCCGTCGCTTTGCGACCTTGTGGTTCCGGTTATCAGCACATAGAATAGTGCTCTCTTTACTTGAAGGACCTTCGGTTTTACAACATACTATGAAGCCTGGGACTGAAGTACTTACAGTATAGTAAGTCACTACAAAAAGTGCGTGTCTCATTATATAAGACCACTCCTAGTGATCTACCGGGAAACATACGAATCAGTTGGAGAATTTAATGTCTGTTGGAATGTTTGCCATGGTAGCTCAGTGGTTTAGAGCTAGGGAGACCGGGAGATCCGTGATTCAAATCCCGTCTATGTCACTGAATTTTTCAGTCTGTCTCTACTCGTTCAAACCTTAGCCTACACACGGCTAGTGCGGAATAAATTATTATTTCCATATTATGAAAATTTTCCACTAGAACTAACAGATATGTATTCCCTTTATGGTAATGTTTGGGGAAATGCAAAAAGGGCACGAAATCTTTATACTGAGCTTTATCCAAGGAGATAGTTGTCTCATTTCAGCACCTTTACTGCCGTAAATCAACAACTGCAAAAAAGAGAAACTTCCCCAAAAAACAGCAATTTCGTCATCATTTCAGCATTCATCTTGAAATGACCAAAAGTAGCAAAAATACTGAAAAACAACTCCAAAAACCGCATTCATAAACTACAGAAGACCAGCACAGTAACACCCCGAACCATTGTCCAATAGTCAACCAATCAGAGGCAAGGGGCGGGGCCTCCCCTTCACCGCGGTATATAAGCAGCCACAAACGGACCGTACTGGTGAACGGTTCTCTTCCTGACAAGGATTTTCAATATGTGCCTCGCCCTTGGGTACTTTCCACGAGAGTGGAGAGAGGCCCGGGTGATTTGCATATTGAAACCTGGGAAGAATCCGGTACACCCTTCCAGCTACAGGTCCATTAGCCTCCTCTCCACCCTTTCGAAAGTTCTCGAGAGGCTAATTCTTGCTCGTTTGTCCCCAATATTGGTAGACATTCAAGCCATTCCTGACCACCAGTTTGGTTTTCGTCCTGGGCACTCGACAGTTCAGCAGTTGCTGCGTGTGGTGGAGACCACCGCCCTGGGCTTCCAGGAAGGCGCCTTCACGGCCGCAGTTTCGTTGGATGTCGAGAAGGCCTTCTCTACGACATGGCATGCCGGACTCCTACACAAAATGATCCATCTGGGGCTCCCAACACAAGTGATCAACATTCTACACAGCTTCTTGCGACATCGCACATTTAAACACTCAGTCGCGGGGAAAACATCAACACTAAGGCCAGTGAGAGGCGGAGTCCCCGATGGCTCTGTGCTATCCCCCACCCTCTTCAACGTCTTTATGGCAGATTTCCCCACAGAACCACGAGTCGAAATGGCACAATACGCTGACGACGTGTTTCTGTTCTGCAAGGACAGACACATTCTCAGAGCCTTCAACCCCATTCAAAGACATCTCCGCCTAACACAACAGTGGTGCCGGCGTTGGCGGATGTCCTTAAATCCGGACAAAAGCCACGCCATACTTTTCACAAAGCGCCACACCCCCGCAGACTGCCCCAACTTCAGCTACCGAGGTCGAAGGATAGAGTGGTCTAACTCTGTCCAGTACCTAGGAGTAAACTTGGATAGAGGTTTAACTTTTCGCCGGCACATCAGGGACCTTTCGGCGAAGGTACAGGGAGCAATTGGTCGACCTCGATGCCAGTCCGCATGAAGTTGTACCTCTTCCGAGCGCTGGTAATCCCGGTGATGCTATATGCCTGCGAGATCTGGGGCATGGCAGCAGACAGCTGTTTAGCATGGCTTCAACGTGCACAGAATAAAGGACTGCGGTCTATTTATTCTGTGGGACGTTATTTCCCTACCAGGTTGCTCCACGAAGCATCGGGTCTTCCATACATGGAGGATGAAATTAGGCGCCGGGCTTCAAAATTATACGCAAGTTTACCATCTCACAGAAGCACCCTTGTCAGATCATTGGGAAATTATGACCCCACTAGACGCCGATCTAGACTGCATCGGGTCCCCCGTATGGCATGCGGGCACCCTAGATAACCCAGGAGCTAAACCTATCAGCAGCTAAAGCTGAGCTGCTCATAATAATTCCAAGCTGTTTGGCATCTAAATTTCTCCCCAACCAAAACACAAAACATTTAAAACAAAAAATGGGTGCTAAGTACTGAATCCTCCCCTTCAACCCGAAGGTACTTTGGTAACCTCAAAATTAACTCCCAATCAAAAACCTACATCACCTTCATCCTACATCTTTCAAAAATCCTACCTGCGGTAAACCCCTTAATGGGTGGGCACGCAGCAAAAGCCTTCTGGCTGTATACAGCCAGCCAGCACGAGCGAGCGAGCGTACTGGTGAACACCCTTGGCCACTACGACCACAGGGCTCCTCGCCGCCGACCGAGCTACCGGTTGCCCAAAGATGCTTTGGATAACTAGAACTGAACAGGGCCACATTCCCCTGAGTCCAAACCCCCAAACCGAGAAATGGGCCCGGTAAATTCAATACCTAAGCACTGTTCCTTTCCCTCTAGCCTGTCAAGCGGACTGTGCTCAGATGCCTCTCAGGCAGGTGGATGAGCGCAGCCAGCACTGGGCGCATCCCCACACGGGGCAACAGCGCGTACAAGCCTAGATATGCCCACTGCCGAAAACAACCGGCTGAGACAAAAAGATGCCTCTTCTATACTGCCCAGATAAAGACGCAATAAGCGGCTAGGTGCTGGGCAGCAAACACTCCGTTCAGGTAAACCTGGGCGACTCGACTCTTCTGCTGGTCTGCTGGTCTTGCGCCAGTCTAAGCTAAACTTCCACAACACGGATATAGTGATAGCCTCCGTTTACAACCCTCCTGGGGACATAGACACGCAAGACATAAACAAAATAATGAAGCTAGGACACAGAGTACTCGCTGCAGGAGATTACAACTGCAAACATTATCTCCAGAATTGTACAAATCCCAACTCACAAGGGACAAAATTACTAAATTATATAAACAACACCAATTTCATAATCGCAGGTCCGGATGAACCGACATTCATTTCACATATGCCGAACCATACGCCGTGTCCGTGTCCTAGATATCGCACTGCTAAAGAACATCCCATACGACACGGACTTTGAAGTACTACAGGAGCTCACATCAGACCACTTGCCAGTATTAATAACCCCCAAGGCTCCTATCGCATTCAAACCAGCTACTTTAAACTTTAATTATAACCAAGTAGACTGGGATGAATTTAAAAGCTGGATCAACCACTACCTTCCCGAAGTACAAATTAATTCTGCAGAAGACCAAGATGCAGCAATAAACAAACTAGAAACAGCCATTAATATAGCTACCACAGTCGGCGTTCCCTTACGACAACAGCAGGTTGTCAATGCCAGATATACCCACGATATTAAAACTCTCCAGAAAGCGCAAAACAGAGCCAGGCGCAAATGGCAGAGAACTAGAAACATCATCCATCGCACAGAATTCCACCAAGCTAGAGATTTAGCTAACCAACGCGCCCTAAATTACATCCAAAATCAATGGGATAACACGTTGGAAAATTTAAACCCCCAACAGAACTCAACATGGCAAATAGCCAAATACCTTACGCGATCGCGAACAAATATCTCTCCCCTCCAAATTAATAATACAATAGCTGAAACAGCCCAGGCCAAGGCAGAAGCCTTTGCGAACACCCTGGAGAAAGTCTTTTCCCCCAACCCAGTAATTGGGAACGATGACTTCACAACAGAAATGGAAAACGAAGTCAGAAATATCGGGCACACACCGACACACAACAAAATGCGCAAAACAAATCCAGGTGAAATAGCCTGGATCATTCGGCACCTACCGAACCGAAAAGCGCCTGGGCCTGATAAAATACCAAATGTGGTTCTGAAAAATCTACCATCAAGAGCAGTAAAGCTCCTAGCGAACATTTTCAACTTCACACTTGAAAATGACAGGTTTCCCCCATGCTGGAAAGAAGCCAAAATACTCCTCTTTCCCAAAGCGAACAAAAATCTAGCACTTCCGATCAACTACAGGCCAATTAGCCTATTAAACACTTTAAGCAAAGTACTATAGAAGATAATTCTAAAAAGAATCAACAAGCATATTCACAAAAACAACATTATTATACCTGAGCAGGCCCAAATGACCTTGTTGTCGACGGGCCCTAAATCACCACACACTCACTATACCTGAGCAATTTGGGTTCAGAGCTCAGCACTCTACCACCCTCCAACTTTTGCGAATAACCGAAGAGATAACCAACGGATTTAATTCGAATAATTCAACAGGCGCCGTATACTTGGACATCGAACGAGCCTTTGACATAGTATGGCACGCAGGCCTAATCAAAAAGCTAAGCCAATACGCCTTTCCAGATTCAGCAGTATCCCTAATTAAGGATTACCTTGCTGATAGATACTTTCGCACAGCGGTAGAAGATACAGTATCTACCGTTAGGCATATTAAAGCAGGCGTCCCACAAGGAAGTCTGCTGGGACCGACGCTATTTAACATATATATAAATGACGTGCCCGAAATAATACGAACCAATAAATATATATATGCCGACGACACCGCACTAGTGACTCAGTCAACACAGCCACAAATCATTCATCAACGGCTCCAGAACGCCCTAAATACACTTGAGCCCTGGTTCTCCAAGTGGAGAATTAAAGTAAATCCTAGAAAAACCCAAGCCATAATCTTCATAAAAAGACTTCCACATAGGAAAAGCAGGCGTGCCCTTCAGCCACTAATATACCAAGGCGAAGGTATCGACTGAAAAGACCAAGTGACCTATTTAGGTCTGGTAATGGCCAGGGCCTCACCTGGAGCAAGCACATCACCATGATTAGAGCCAAGGCCAATGGCCAGCTAAACAAATTATACCCGATATTTAATATAAACAGCCAACTGAAAGTTCATATGGGCCTCACCCTATATAAGACATTACTAAGGCCAATTATCACGTACGCAGCCCCCGTATGGGGATATGATGCTAAAACCCACATAAATAAGCTACAAACGTTACAAAGCAGAATAATAAGAATAATTACAGAGCAACCAATCTGTTGCACAATGAGCTAAAAATACACACAATTGAGGAGTTTATCAAAAAACTCAGTTTTAACGTACATAAGCGAAAAGACCAAAATGACAACGAACTAATTCAACAGCTAGGAACTTATGAAACCAACCGTAATAAACATAAAAGACCATTCTCCATATTTGAGAGGACTATTGGCATAGCAAATCCAGAAATTGACATCCAAGAGTATCTAAACTCACTAGTAAGAGTTCCTTAGAAGTAATAAGAATTACCCGTTACTATACACCGCATCCAGACAATTG
This sequence comes from Mantis religiosa, assembly GCA_030765055.1. NCBI lineage: Eukaryota > Metazoa > Arthropoda > Insecta > Mantodea > Mantidae > Mantis > Mantis religiosa. The sequence goes on from CM060951.1 coordinate 153,116,487, forward strand.
GCAGTCCATAAAGTCCTTGCTCTTAGTCAAGGCGGCTCCGGAGGGAGGGGTCATTCTTCTCCCTCCACACTCATTCGACATTGGCATATCAATCTTAACCACGATTTCATATTAGAATTAGACACAAATCAGACGCAGCTAAAGCTTAGAGATACCACTGACAATCGCACAGTACTACCACTCTTTAACATATACTTACATGAAATATATATAAGAAAACGAGTGACTAACGCTGTTTTGTCGATCTCTACCAACATTAATGACACACCCTAATTGTATTAGGGTGAAGACCATTACATAATAATTACAAAGTAATGACTACACTAACCACAGAAATCCTAAGTATGCAAAAAACAAGACTTCTCCTCTACTGGAGGACGCAATTACTAGGGTAAGACCGCGTTTCCCGCAGGAAAAGACTCTACACATTAACACCACCTTCACCTTGAATCCTTCACTTTCACCTTGAATCCGCAAGGGCATATTCAGGGCCTTGGACATGCTTATGTCCTAGCAACAAGTCTCACCTCGGTAACGCCATACGGCCTTACCTTCCACTCCATTAATCCGCAGGTGCATCTAGCGGTACTGCCGGAGTTCCTCTCTAAACTAATCTCCAGTGGAGGTTTTTAGTGAGTAGTACCTTAGGGTGAAGCTCACACTCCTGGCTGTGCCATCCCAGTACAGCTGGGGTAAGTCCATACATGGATTTTTCCTCCACTTAAAATAAAAAAAAAAACCGTCAGTCAATATGGCACCGCTGAATAGCGCCATAAAAACTAAAATAAACGCACAGGTTCAACAGCAATGGAAGCATACCCTATCCCGGCTGCAGCCCGGCAATGCCAAAGTTTGGCAAATTGTAAGAGCCTTAAAGCGACAGCCAATTAATATACCTCCATTACAAACCAACGAAAATAGCGACACATATGCCGAAAGTAACCAAGACAAGGCAGACCTACTAGCAGACACACTACAGAGGCTATGCAGACCCAACGAGGGTCAAGCAGACAATCAATACTATGATCAACTAGAGCTAGAAATGCGGCACATCCTTACAAACCTAGCGCACAATAAATGCAGGAAAACCAACCCTGCGGAGCTGACGTATAAAGCACCTACAGACGTATAAAGCACCCGGACTAGATAAAATTCCAAATTTGGTAGTCAAGCATTTCACAAATAGAGCCCTTCAACTCCTCAGTCATATTTGTAATCACTGTCTTACCCATGGGTATTACCCTGCGATTTGGAAACAGGCAAACGTGCTCATGTTCCCAAAGCCAGGCAAGGATCGATCCAACCCTAAAAACTATAGGCCAATTAGCCTACTTAAAACTATTAGTAAGCTGGCAGAGAAAGTCATACTGAAAAGAATTATCACACACATCAAAAACACAGCATACTAATTAATGAACAATTTGGATTTCGCGCGAAACACTCCACGATACTGTAACTTACAAGGACAGTAAAACACATCAAACGCGGGTCCAATGAGAGAAAATCCACCGGAATAATATTCTTAGATGTAGAGAGAGCCTTTCACACCGTGTACCACGCAGGGCTGATACATAAATTAAAAACTCTTAAATTTAACAACGTCATGATAAAACTAATTGCATTTTACCTCACAGACAGAACCTTTAATGTCACTCTAAGAGAAAACCGCACGGATGCACAAAAGGTAGAAGCCGGAGTCCTACAAGGCAGCCTACTGGTACCCATTCTTCTTAATCTGTATATAAATGACACCCCAAAAAGCACCGACACGCAACTATCGATATACGCAGACGACACTGCCATCTCGGCACAGTCATGGCAGCCAGAAGCCGTATGTCGCAGGCTCCAAGCAACACTCTCCCAACTAGAGCCCTGGCTAGAAAACTGGAAAATCAAGGTAAATGCTGCTAAATCCCAAGCAGTTCCTTATACAAAACGAAACACGCCAATAAGCCCATCCCACTTTAACTCTACGGGAACACTATTTCTTGGAGTAACAAGGCAAAATACCTGGGAGTAATCCTAGACTCCCAACTAACCTTCGCGGAGCACACCACCGCAATAAAGCGTCGGTCAATCCAGCAATTAGGGGCAATCTACCCGATTCTTAACCGCCGGAGTGCAATTGGCAAACAAATGGGTCTCACCCTGTACAAAAGTTTAATTAGACCAGTTATGACGTACGCTGCCCCAGCATGGGGACACTGTGCCAAGACGCATATTACAAAATTGCAGCTAGTTCAAAACAAGTGTCTGAGGATAACTGCCAAGGTCCCACAGGCAGTCCCATTGGACTTACTCCATGACGATCTACGGATGCATACGGTAGAAGAATTTATTAAAGCTCTAGCCGACATGTATAAGTCAGCACAAAACCATTATAACCCAGTCATTGGTAACCTTGGAAAGTACAACATTGCCACAGACAAACATAAAAGACCACTATCGCTGTTTGATCGTAAGATACCTTCAAACCGACACAGTACAGATGAAACAGACGCCATCATAAATTATCTACACTACCTGGTCCCTCCATAGATGTATGCAGACGTCCACAAGACCTGGGGAGAACGTCACCCCTCTGGGCGGTCCGGGGGATGGACGACCCCAACTGAAGACAACGCGGGAAACATCATTGTAGACTTTTTAGCTGTATGTATGTATAACCCAATAAAGATTAAAAAAATATAATAATAATGATGATGATAATGATAATGATACTGATAGCGATAGCGATAGTAATAATTTAAAAAAAGATATATATTTATTATATGACCATGTAAATAAGAGATATGTTTGTAAGTTTAAATAAAGTATATATAATTCCCACATGTACATTCCTCCCTCCCCTTTCCACTCCTAGTTTAATTGCAAGACCATCGGCAACCTGCCGAAAAGCACACACAGACTCAGCGCCCTCTCCAACTGAAGCCGCAATTACGGTAAAGTACACCCCTATCTTATTTAGCATGACACCTACACCTAGCTCCTCTGCATGAGCATGAATCATCCCCACTAACCATAGGTCCCTGGCCAGGGCTCTCGTCATGGTCAGTACCTAATTCCCCACTCTGTCCGTACGCTCTCTTGTATGCGGGCGTCTATTAAGTAATCACCCACTAACATCCGGGTTGCTTCGGCGGTACCGGACACCAATTACCACTTTTCCTACCCTTCACTTTAGCGTAACTTAGTACATGGTAGGGGAGGCGACGTAGATCCCTTTCGGATGATAGCCACCGGGTGTGGCGGAGGCGGGGGCCGGGCCGTCAGCGCACTCGAGCCCTGAAGAAGCCTACAAAATGGTGGGCGAAACGTCGACAACTAGCCATCTCACGACGCGGCCTTCTCCGGAAGCTAAGGATACCTACGATAACACAGGCCCTGGAAGCCTACGCACCTACAATTCCACACTTTGGTGCTCACCGCTGCTCTAGAAGATTATGCTCTTGATAGGCTCCATACATAAGCAAAAGGGTGATGGCGTATATCATACAGATCGCCAGTCTTGGGCATTAGAATTCTGCACGAACGAATATAATTTCGCCCGAATTGAAGCGCTGGGACCAGATGACTTTCCATTCCGACTATACGTTGTCCAGTGGTTTCTTCATAAACACATTGATCAAACAAGATTTTCTACACGAGAGGGCATGTTTAAAATATAATAGTCATATTTGGGCACAGAAAAACTAAAATTACTAGTTACAAATTATCAATACCGGTTTCCATTGAACATTGGGTTGGCATTGTGAATGGCGCGCTCATAGAGCGCTCACTACCTCCACGTTAGATAAGCTACATTTATTTACAGTTCTTACCACATACTTCGCAGAACGAATGTAGGGTAACTCTAAGCTCCATGGTCCCTGGACTCATTTGAGCATCATTTCATCCAATTCATTCACCGTCCGATATGACTTAACGTTGGAGGACGTAAATTACAAAAAAATAGGAATACACCAGTCAATGTAGTTCGAAGGCAATTGCACATCTGTGCATTACTCCGGTGATGTAAGGGATTCCGTAATGGTAACCTATCCTGATCACTGGATCGATAGAGAAGTACCAATACCATGGCCAGCACATTCACCAGATATAACCTCAATGGGGACATGTTCAGATTCTTTTGTACGAGACGTTGGTTAATGGCGAAGAGGAGCTAATGACCAGGAACTTTGTGCCATTTGATGCTAATCGTGAAACTTTTTAAAGAACTCAGCAATCTTTATTATGAACGCTATCAACTATGCTCCAAGTTTGTCATTTTGAAATTATTTTATAAACACTTATGCACTGTTCAGTTCTTGTTTTGTTCTAATTTTAACTAGTTTGAAGACTTTTAATGGAAGAGAACGTTTTACCAAGAGTAGTAGTATTTGACAATAACATGTATTTTAGATAGGCTGAAGTTTGATCTATTCAGAGCTCATGGATTTAGTGGCATATAATTAAAATGAAAATTTAGAAGCCTCTTTTGTATTGTTGTTTGGCTTAAAATTAAAGAAACGCGGCTACACTTATTTCAAGATTACGTAGCCAAACTGCATAGCGACTTGTTCGCCAGAATTCCATCTATGCGTGGCGTTTGGAAAACATTACTGTTTTAGATCCATAACAGGATGTTTACAAACAAATAGTTCCGTTAAGAAAATACTCAAATACATCACCGAATAATTGTATATATTTATTGATTGCTTTATAAGCTCACAGGTGCCCAATTTGCTTACTTTCATACTTATCTCATTACCTTACATTAATACACACTTTAATAACACAGATAAAGAATGAATCCTCTCTATAGATCACACTTCACTTCCCAACTTATGTTCTTTTCCTTTCTTCCATTTATAGATACATGCCAGCTTTAACTTCACTGGCATTTCGATGGTGTCTCCTTTACCATATGGGCATTAATGTTAATTCATGCACAGTTGCCGTTGGATTTCTTTGGGTTTCGTTCATTAGATCGCTCTCTCTCTCTTTCTCCCTCATTCTTATTTCCAGACTGTTAGGAGGATAGCGAATAATCGTGGCTAAAGAAAATGTTCCACCCTCAGTCTCACCCTCACCCTTGGACCTCACCTTTCTACAGCGGGGCCAGCCCTCAGCTTTATACTTCATCTTTTTAATAAATTAGACTAATTACAACTGAGCATATGCTCATCTAGTAATATTCATTTGACAATTCACTGTTAATGGATGGTGAGGAGGACATTACACACAGTATATCTTGTGGTCCCTTGACAAGTCAGATGTTTTAATTCTTTTCAATCGTCTCACTTGACACTCACTTAACACTTTCACCATTTCGGTATTTACGTGTTGTTGCACTCTTTTCAAATGTTTGCTGGCTGCCTTTCTAAGTTCTTCAGCTATCGTATTCATTTTAAGATCCCTGTGTAGGTTATCATTTTGTACAAACCATGGTGCATTAACTGCTGCTCTTAGAACTTTATTTTGAAACTGCTGTATACGTTGTACACTACTCTTCTTTGCACAGCCCCAAATCTGCATTCCGTATGTCCATACTGGTTTTAGCAAATGTTTATATACTAATAACTTGTTATAAAGTTCAGGTACAGAATTTCTCCCAATGAGCCAATAAAGCTTCCTGTATTTAACATTTAAGTCCTTTCTTTTGTTTTCAATGCGCTTCTTCCAGGTTACCTGTGAATCCAGAATCATGCCTTGATACTTCACTGCTTGAGCTTGAGGAATTATTTCATTATTTATTTTAACTGGAAGAGCATTTATTTTCTTATTTGTAAAGTTAATATGTACAGATTTAGCCTCATTCAGTTTAACACGCCATTTCTTTGTCCACTTAGTGACTTTCTTAAGGGCTTTCTGAAGTTTATTTTTAGACTCCTCTATTGTATCACCTACAGCAATTAATGCTATATCATCGGCAAAAGTTGCCATAGTTATTTCTTCTTCTTGTGGGATGTCCCTGGGGTAAAGAAGGTACAAGATAGTTATAGTTCATGATTTCCTTTTTATCTTTGCTCGGGTACCTATACTACAGGATTCTTTATCCATTTCTTTGCATAACATACATTTTCTCAGGGAATGTTGGGGACTGCGTACCAATAAAACGTTTATGCTGACAAAGAAGAAAATATATACAAATTTGCTGTTGTAAATATAACACAAATCTCTCATTTTCTTTCCCCAAAATATTCTTAACCGAAAATTATTTGCTAGAATGACGTCCCTTAGGTGTAGGTTTTACAGTATTTTGTTCAGTGACTTGTGACTTACAGTAATCTGTACAGCTGCATCTACACCTGCATCAGACTTAGTAAACTCTTCAACTCTGGCTGTGTCAGAAGTTTGATTGTTAATTGATCCAGAAGCATGGTTAAGGTAAGAGGATACACAAAATGCCTTAAAGCCATCTTCAAAGATAGTTTTTCACATTTTGTATAACATTACTATTCAAGACCCACGCAATAGTACTGCAGTAGCCTGTAGCCCTATATATGTTTTGATTCTTTAAATGGCAATTTTTTACTTCGACTACCACGTATCCAGTAGACAGAGGAAGTATTGTATTTCAGCATAATTCAGTGTCAAGATTCCATTGGAAGTAATGTTTCAAGGTTCTCTTTATCGAAAGCAAATTATTTTCAAAAGGAGTATCTGTGTGCTTGTTTGTATTTAAGAGAGAGAGAGAGAGACAGAGAGAGACAGAGAGAGAGAGAGACAGAGAGAGACAGAGAGAGAGAATGACATAAATAAAAACGAAAGCTGGGAAAATATTAAACTTGGTATTAAGTTCAAACCCTTCCAAAGATACAAAAGGAAGATTTTAAAGGCAATCTCCTCACTTAAACTACTTTAATATGCATAGTTTTGGACTTCTTTTATTTTCTCAGAAAGACTAGGTACTCCAAATAAAATAGCATACACTTAAGGTATTTACATGACGAATAATATGTACTAATACATATATTTAAACTTACACTTGGACAAATGTCTTTCCAAAGTGTCCTTTACTCAATAAGGTGAAATGTGTGATACAATTCCGAAATGTTGCGGGTATCTTGGTGAAATGAATTTGCCTCTAATTATTTCATCAGTGCAGACAACCATCTGCATTTTTAAATATTAATTGCTGTTCAACAGAAAATATATCACCTTATAGCCACTTCATATTACAGTAGCTTAAGTAAATAAAATATTTCTGAGAATACATATCGAAATTTGGACTGGCCGTTCAAGAAAGATTGCACACCACTTGTCGGACAACCACATGTTTAACCATTAAAATTGAATTACTGTTGCAAACAATACTTGCTGGTCATGTACTGTAATTTATGTAAGAAGAAATAAATGCATTCCAAGTAGAATATGTGTCTATTCTTTGTTCCATACGTAACTTCAAATCCTAGGTTTTCCTTGCAAACGATTCTTGTTTTCTCTACAACATATCTTTCTTTACATGGATTACGTAAGTTTTAAGAATGTAAATAAAATAATTATCACAGCAGATTATATAATGAAGAAGGAATTTAACAAATTATCGCATTAAATAAAGGACTAGATAAAAAGAGTGCGAATCAAACGAAATGAAATGTGAATCCATATACCTAATACCTTCTCTCCCGCTTTTCTATGTTGTTTTAATACATATATAAATATATGAAAATTAAAGATACTGATTTGAGCAGAACAATGAAGAGCTTGCGCTTTATATCCATTAAAGACACTTGTTCAAAAGCACTAAGGAAAAGCAAACATTCATTGAGCCAACACCATACAATCAAAGAAACTGCAGGAAGGCAGATAGGGTAGTGCATGTGAACTTTTATTAGATAATAATGTATGCCTTTACTTATTGTTTAGCGCGCCTTGGTAGCGTGGTGGTAGCATGTCTACCTCACGTTCCAGAGGTCCCGAGTTCGAATCTTGGTCAGGGTGTGTTACCTGGATAAGTTTTTTGTGGGTTTTCCCTTATTCTGTAAGACGAATGTCGGGTAACTCTAAGCTTCATCAACCCCGGACTCATTAGAGTATCATTTCATACATTACAATCATCGTCCGATATGACTTTAACGTTCGAGGATGTAAATTAAAGAAAAAACTATTGTTTGGATTACATTCCACAACCCTGTTGCAGTTAACATTCATTTTTCGTTATATAAGTAAATATTGAATTTATGACACGGCATAGTGCAGCATAATTCATTTTATATTTCTTTATGACTAGCGTCACACTAGTTGTTCACAGGAGTAAAGCTAAACCAGCTCTTACCACGTAATGTATGTCACGTGAGGAATATACTATGATGTACCTAATTTTCTAAGTTAGATATGAATTGATTCCCACTGGATAGAAGCGTGCTAGCAACTCAATTCTAGCCATAGATATTCCAACTAATAAGGAATGCGGTTCATTCGAATAGAGATTGAGAAAATCTGCACAGAGTGGAAGGGCAAATTTTGTCACCTAACATTATGAGTCGAGGGACTGCACTTACGCATTACGACAATTTTGGAGGGAATAGTAACCCTTATGGAACTTTGAACGGTTCTGCGACTTACGTTGGCTATTCCTGCAGGCCTTAGGCTCCAATACTTCCTTTACCTCACTCATTCCTTCCTGGGATGTGCGTACAAAAGATCCAATTGTGGGTCGAGATACTAGATGCCCTCTCCACCAGGCCGTGACTGAAAGGCTAGACCGCTTGGTTGTCATCAAGGCGGTCCGGGTTCGATCCGTGACCTCCGGTTTCCCCAGGCATCCCATTCCAGTAGTGCTCCATCTGCATTTCCTGTATCATCAGTAAAAGCCTGTAGTAAAAGCGGGCGTTAAACTCTACACACACGCGCGCGCGCGCGCGCACGCACACACAATATTACCTTATCACTATAGTTCCCTTACATTTGTTGAAGCTTTACCCACCCCAGTAAGGAACTAACTCTTCATTGGTGAAAGTGATAGATAATAGTTTGCAGAACTATGTTGATGTTCATGATGCATTAGTTGTATCAGACGGAGGATTTTAATCCATTTTGTGACCTGAGAACAGAGAAGTTATAAAAATGTATTGTACCCAACTATGTATCTCACAACTGATACAGTCCTATTAAAGTATTAGACATGTATGTATGAATCTCATACAGGTTATGCATGTTTCCGTCTCCCAAACTGTAGGTGTAGAATATCGTTTGGAAACTAAAATTGAGCTGCAACTTTTATTACGATTATTTTGATAGGCTATACCAAACAGAAGTGTTGTCTATTAAAAATTACAAAATTAAAGGAAATTTCAACATCAAAATGTAACCCTTTTATGCGTTTCAAATGGGAAGAGTTCTGGAGTCCAGCTAATCAGATGCAATATCACACTCAGCGTTGCCAGCTTGTTACCCCACTCCTTTTATATTTCCCTCTCTCTCGCACACTCATACAACATGCAGGTCTGCTTGGCGGCAGACGTAAGGGTAAGCAAATTATATTTTACAAACATTTACAGTGATGGAGTTGCCAAAACCAAAATTGGAAAAAGCTTTTTCGCAAATTATGTATATTTTAAAATACTATAACTATTATTATAGCTTATGAATTATCTGTTTTTATAATCCAATGGAACTGCCAGTGGCTCATCCATATCGCTGTCAACGTCACTTCCATTAAAATACAATTCGTCATTGTCGCTGTCTTCATCGTCTGAGTCTTGTAAATTTATGATTATAGGTTACAAAATCTCGTCACTTGCTACTTCTTTCTTAAAATCGTCTTCTTGAAGGTTTGCTGCATGCCTCACGCAGTTTTCCCAGTCTTATTGCATTACCTTGTCAATTTCTTTGTGACCAAGTCGTTTAACGTCCGTCAGTTTAAACAAATTTTATATTTTGGCAAGGGTTTCACGTTGGGACGCCAATTTGTAGCTAATTTATTGTATTGGCAAGCAAATGAGTTCTACGTTAGCTTTACAATTTGAAGCAACTATGTGGCGAGCAATGAGGTTTCTCTCAGGGTATGCGTGGATAGGTGTGAGAAGGGTGGTTTTATCGACACTGGAATGCCCGTTTCAAACTTGTTTATTTACTGCTTCTTTTTTCAGAACATCGAAATTGAAGTTGCCGACCAAGGGTTACCAATATCCCTGTTTAGAGTTACTGACGGTAGAATGTTTATTACTCGATAAACTTTATTCGTTCCTCACGTATATATGAACCGACAAATATCTTCTCTCATTTCTTGTATGGCTGGCCCAAGACAGAACAAGAGGACTGCCCTAATCGCCCTCACGCCTCAGACTGTTTCAATGGCTTTCCAGCCATGAAGTGCTCTAATCGGCTCCACGCCGAAGACTGTTCTCCACAGCTGCGCGTGTGGGTGTATATGTAACTTTCACTTTTTGGAAACCCTCTTTTCACACAAAGATTCTTTTTGTGGCTATTTTGTCGCCATTATGAATGGTTCAAAGTATACCCTATTCATACAGTAAAGTGCCATCCTTTAGAAATCTGCTAAGGACACTGTTTCTTACGTTTCTTTTGTTAAAACAACTTATTCACACAAACTGCTATTCGACTCAACTGCCCTTGCACGTGTTGTAACAAAGAACCAACATTCCTTTGACATCCATCATGATTCTTTATACATTGCAATTCTTAATTTCGGTATCACAGTTTAAAAGTACTATTTCTGTTTGAAATCCCCCTTTTTATTTGAGCCCACACCAACTCAATTCGATTATATTGGCAGTGGTAAGGTGGGAGGCGAATTACCTCGTGTCCCGTTTCAATGGCAAGTTGATCCAGCTGATACACTTTTTCCGTGTTTTTAAATGGAAGTACTCTTTGCAATAACTCATGTTTAGTTTATGTTTCCGAAAATGTTTGAAGAACGTGTACACCTTTAAAAAAATACTTCGAGCCTGACTTCGCAATACCTGCCTTTTTGACTCACCACTAAATTCACCGCAAGAAGCCATTGCACTATTTAACTCTTACCTTACTGTTGTGAAAAGAACAACTGAATGATATTGATCTGAAGTCCCCAGAGTAAATAAACACTTCTTATCCAGCATTCATTCATAAACATAAGCATACAGCATTCCACAGACTAACAGGAAATGAAATGTTTGCTCCTTCTCGAATTTGACACCTTGACTTATTCACAGTAATTCTTTCATCCGTCATGTCAGTAGTTTAAATTTTAGTTAGTTAAAAGTATATGTACATACATACCAACCACTTTGAACTGTCTAGCGTAAATAGAGATTACGAACCATTCATAAACAAAGATATAATGTGACCAGATACGTTCTGCCAGGGCAGCAGGAAATTTATTGTTTCCTCTCGCTCGAATTGGATTAATCAAAGTAATTCTTTTATCACGTCATGTCAAACATTTACGTTTCAGTTCTGAGTCATTACAAATATACGTACACGCATACATGCCAACCAATAATGATAGTCATACAGTGCTTACATCACGATTTATTGTTATAATACAGGTATTAGTGTTTTATTTATTTGTATTAGAAAAACTATTTGAGCAAAAAGTATGGGGTTTTCATGGTTATGTTAGATACATTACTTTCTGCCTTCCACATGGTTCAGTTGGTCACCTAGTAACTCTCAAGGACAAACGCCTTCCCATTTGAAACACATAATAGTTTAGTCAATTACTGTACTTAGTAAGTAAACGTTGAAATAAAACTGTATAAAATGTATCAATTTAGGATAAAATTGAAAGACAATTGTGAGATATAAGCGGTTATTGAAAGGCTTGCAAATCTATTGTTTCAGAAATAGTGGGAGCACAAGAGTTAGGGGTGTGGACTTTTGAGAAAATACTCGTCAACTTCGGACCTAACAGCAAGCAAACGATTTGCTTGTCTTGAATTTTTTTTCGACAATTAACCTTCATTGCCGTGGATTTTTTACATAATTTCTCTCCATATCCAAGTACATATGATGCTTATTTTTGGAGAATGCATTATGAATTATCTGACGCGCGTGTTTTATACTTTCAGTGTAGATGTTCATTTCTTTAACGTGTTCATGTTGTACTGTCAGTATATCAGTGAGATCAGAAATGCCGTTGTTACAGACAGATTACAGTTTTGGGCTGTGCCTATGAGAACAAAATGTTTTTCCCCAGAGGTCATTTTGGATGCACCACCAAATTTAAATGCACCTTCATTAACAAGCCGTTTATATCGCACCTGCGGTTCAGCACAAAAACCCCAAGTACCTTATAGGAAAGATACCTACATCAATTATTAAGATATAAGTTTGGAAACTTCAGTTCCCTTAGCATGCATCTTACATAATGAATAGCGTACATGGGAGACGAGCAGCTGTTATGTTCGTGATAAGTAAGACTGGAGGAGGAACCTGCCATGACTGGTGGATACATGAATATGTTAGCAACAAAGAGAACAGGTTCATTTTACATTCTGAACTATCATCCTCTGAATTGTAACAATATTCATTAAGACAAATTCTACCACTCATAATGTTATGTTTTTTTCTCCCAAATAAAATATCTAGGAAGTCTAAAACACCTTAGAGGAACCGTCGTTGAATTTAGGATATCAGTTCATTAAGGAAGCAATTTCTTCCTGGAGTTTCTTCTCATTTTCATAATGCTTCAGTTAGGCAGCCAAGATTTATACAGTTCATATGTACTCTGAAGCTTACACACTTCAGAGAGCAGACATATAAATGTTAAAGAAGAAGCTGTATTTCTTTGGCAAGTAGTTTGACAGCGTAACTGCCCAGAGAACCAAAGGAAATATGAAACTTACATGATATTTACATCCACAACTCCACCTCAAGCTATTATTCTATTCTGTCTTCTAAATCAACTGCTCGAGATAAATATTTTTAGAAATGGTTTCACTGTAGGTACATATTTTGTTGATATAAGGGGATCCAGGAGCATCAATCGACAGAGAAATATTTAAAACGTGGGTCCTATGTTCTGGCTGTGAAATTCCATAATTTGCATTAAAAAGAGGAAAGCAACTAACGCTAACTTCATTATTTTAGTTAATTGATGCTATTTCAAGACAAATCAATACCAACACGTATGTCGAAAAATGGCATATGTCACAACACATTTAATATACGAGTCGTTACCGTAAAATAAGATCTCCACTTTTAATTAATATAGAAAACATGTTTACTGTCAATGAATGTTACATTAATGAAAATGCGGAACTTACAGCTATTTTTCAACGTAATCACCATTGCGATCGATGTACTTTTGCATGCGCTGTGGCAGTTTTTGTATACCCTTGTCATAGCACTCTCCCGCCAAGTTGTGCAGGTAGCGCTCAGCCTCGTATTTCAAATCGTCAGTATGGAAATGTGTTCTACCCAGGTGTGACTTCAACTCAGGAAACAGATGATAATCACCAGGTGCTACGTCTGGACTTCATGGGGGGATAGGTGAGGATGTTCCATCCGAACTGGGCAAGGAGATCAGCCGTTGCATGTGCAGTATGGGGACGAGCATTGTCGTGATGAAAAATCACTCCCTTCGTCAGCATTCCCCTCCTTCGATTTTGAGTGGCACGTCGCAATTTTTTAAAGTCTCACAGTGGCCAGCGGCGTTTATTGTTCTGCCGGTAGGCATAAACTCGCACAACAATACACCTTTTCGGTCTCAGAACACACTGGCCATCACTTTGTCGGCAGGAAATGTCTGTTTGAACTTTCGCGGCTTCGGCGAATTCGAATGCCGCCACTGACGAGAACGTTTAGTTTCTGGTGTTGTGTAGTGCACCCAGGTTTCATCGCCAGTGACAATTGAATCCAACAATTCCTCGCCCGGTTCTGCATAGCGCTCCAGGAATCCGTGAGCCGCTTCAGCACGTTGCCAATTGTCTTCGGTGAGTATTTTGGGTACCCACCTCGCACTCATCTTGCAATAATGCAAATGTTCGTTCAAAATCTTGTCAGTCATAGTTTTACTGACTTCAGGGATAAGTTCGCACAGCTCGCGAACTGTCACACGCCGATATTTCAGCATTTCTTACTCCTCTTTTGCAATTGTTTCGGCTGAAACCGAAGGCCGACCAGAACGCTGTTCGTCATGGACGTCTGTACGTTCGTCTTTGAACTCTCTGACCCAATTTCGCACGTTTTTGACGTCCATACACTGTGGCCCATAGACTTCACATAACTGACGATGAATTTCAGTGGGGGTAGTGCCCTTAGCACTCAAAATACGGATCACTGCACGCAACTCGCATTTGGCGGTGGAAGTGATAGGAAGCTCCATCGCAAACGACTGCCCAGCCACGACTAATGGTTGAACGGGTTCGTTGAGGTGGAGATTTGAATGGGTGAAACCAAGATACACGCCAGTGTTGCCGGATCTCGCGTAGTAGCGTTCCTCACGGCTCCAGCGCCTTGGAGACCTTATTTTACGAACACGTCCCGTAATTTTGATGACTTGCAGAGAGATATGTATATTTTATTCAATAACATATTTTCCTATGCACCTTTATTTCAGGTAAACAGATGTGTATAAAATGTACTCCTTATGGAAAGGATTTCACAAGCTATTCACACAAAACAGAATATGTACATGTTAGCCATATAAATATTATAAACATAGCTATTTTACTAAAAATTACTGGAGCCATATTTGTTTAAAAATAAACAGTAATTTTTCATGTAAAGTGTAGTTTTCTATGGGAGTGTGCGCATTCTTTAAAACCTTTGTATTGTATCCTTGAGATACAGGAAGCCTAAAAATGAAGTTTAGCATTTAAATAAGCACGCCTCGGTAGCGTAGAATGTAACATGTCTGCTTCACGTTCAAGAGGTCCCGAGTTCGAATCTCGGTCAGGGTGAGTTATCTGGATAAGTTTTTTCCGGGGTTTTCCTTTGTCCTTCAATACGAATGTCAGGTAACACTAAGCTCCATGGCCCCTGGACTCATTTGAGCATCATTTCACTCAGTTCATTCACCGTCCGATATGACAACGTTGGAAGACGTAAATTACGACAAAAAGCGTTTAAATAACATGTCTTTTAATTGTGTCCCATTGAACTGAATTTATTACAACTAAATAATACGTCTCATAACCATGATTACATCAAGTACAACCTCTAAACGAAACTAAATAAAAATCTTACTGATCTACTCTAATTATTGACTTTATAAAGTTGCTTGCCGAAATATATTTAAACTCAAGCAATTCAGGTTATTTGTGCTTTGCCAACCATCTCATTAGTGTTGCACTTCCATCCCTTGCTCTAATTAACCAAGGTCATCAAACATCGAGATGTTCCCAAAGGCTTTGATCAAAGAATTGTGTAACTGATCCTTGTCTCGAAGTTTATCAGAATTTTCATTGCCTTCTAGTCCTCTATGGTCAGGCACATAGATGCGTTAAATCTCATCCCGCTCTGCCATACCATTAAGCATGTTAAGGCAATTTAGAACCAGTGCTGATGTACACATAGCCTAAAATGCAGCTCGGCTATCCGAAAACGTAAGGATCTGTTTTCCAGTGTAAACTCTGCTGTTCTTTTGTTTTAGTTACTCTTTCAATGATAGCATAAATTTCTGCTTCAAAACCAGTCGCATATTTACCCAGGAAAAAAAGGTCTTCACACTTTTGTATTATGCCATTAACTCCAAAACCTGTTCCTAGCCATCCGTTGATCCGTCTGTAAACCACATCAAGGTCTTCTCAGGAATGTCCAGTGTTTTATTTCAACATACTACAGGATCTATCGCAGATGTTGAAGTTCTTATTAAAATATCTTGTTGGAATTATACACTCTGAATACGTTTCCTGATTTTTAACATTCCTGAATTTACTTCTGAAATTCTCAGTTATTTGACATGCTGCAGTCTATAAAAGGTTAAACTCACCTCTTTCATTACAATTAATTGCAGTGGAATCAGATTTAAAACTGTCTCCATTTGTACACTTGAAATCTCCAAAGCTTTTATAACAGCCATGCAAGCTGAACTTTGCAACATATTAAATTGATTTTTGGAGCCTGTTTGTAAGACCTTAGGCTACCAAACTCTTATGTGTTTCAAATGGGAAGGGTTCTGGAGTCCAGCTAATCAGATGCCGTATTACGCTCAGCGTTGCCAGCTTGTTACCCCACTCCTTTTTATTTCCCTCTCTCTTGCACACTTATACAACATGCAGGTCTGCTTGGTGCAGACGTAAGGGTAAGCAAATTATGTTTTACAAACGTTTACAATGATACAGTTGCCAAAATCAAAATTGGAAAAAGCATTTTCATAAATTATTATATTTTGAAATACTATAACTATAGTTATAGTTTATGAATTACCTGTTTTTCTAATCCAATGGAACTGCCAGTGGCTCATCCATATCACTGTCAATGCCACTTCCGTTAAGAGAATACTTGTCATTGTCACTGTCTTCATTGTCTGAGTCTTATAAAATTTATGATTATAGGTTCCAAGATCTCGTCAAATGCTATTTGTTTCTTAAAATCGCCTTCTTGAAGGTTTTCTGCATGCCTCACGCAGTTTTCCCTTTCCTCTTGTGTTACCTTGTCAATTTCTTCGTGAACAAGTCGTTTAATGTCAGTCAGTTTAAAAGTATTATTTATTTTTGCAATCTCCCTTTTTATTTGAGCCCACACCAACTCAATTGGATTATTTTGGCAGTGGTAAGGTGGGAGCCGTATTACCTCGTGTCCCATGTCAATTGCAAGTTGATCCAGCTGATACACTTTTTCCGTGCTTTTAAACAGAAGCAAGAACCCATTTTAGTTTCTGTTTCCGAAAAATTTTTGAAGAACGTGTACATCTTAAAAATAATAGTTCGAGCCTGACTTCGCAATACCAGCCTTTTTGACTCGCCACTAAATTCACCGCAAGAAGCCATTGCACTGTTTAACTCTTACTCTACTGTTGTGTAAAGATCAACTGAATGATATTGATCTGAACTCTCCTGAATAAATAAACACTTCTTATCCAGCATTCATTCATAAACATAAGCATACAGCATTCCACAGTCTAACAGCAAGTGAAGTGTTTGCTCTTCCTCGAATTTAACACCTTGACTTATTCATAGTAATTCTTTTATCACTTCATGTCAGTAGTTTAAATTTTAGTTAATTAAAATTATATTTACATACATACACACCAACCACTTTGAACTCTCTAGAGTAAATAGAGATTACGAACCATTCATAAACAAAGATATAATGTGACCAGACACGTTCTGCCATGACAGCAGGAAATTTGTTGTTTCCTCTCGCTCGAATTAGATCATTCAATGCAATTCTTTTATCTCCTCATTTCAAACATTTACGTTTCAATTCTGAGTAATTACAAATATACGTACACGAATACATGCCAAATTCATACAGTTCTTACGTCGCGATTTATTGTTATAATACAGGTAATAGTGGTTTATTTATTTGTATTAGAAAAACTATTGGAGCTAAGAATATGGGGTGTTCATGGTTATGTTAGATACATTACTCTCTACCTTCCACATGGATCAGTTTTGGCAAAATCTGAATTTTTGTCTTAGCGCGAATAGTATTTCATACAGATTGATAGGTTGGTGCTCCTCATACACCACTTAGCGGGAATGCAATAAAACACCGCAGGTCACCGATTGGTTGCTGACCTAGTAGCACTCAAGGACAAACACCTTCCCATTTGAAACACATAATTAAGTGGTTAGTTATTAATATCTAGAGAGTTTTGTTAATTACTGACATTAAACTGGTGGTCTTAGGGACTCTGTATGAGTCAAAGATTTTTTTGAATTTAGTATAAATACCACCCTAAGTTTTATGACTACTGTTTTTTCATATTTTTCTAGAGCCAAACTAATGCTACATAGGTTAACAACACTCCATACGCTTGATTATCTTGGTATAGTTCTAATGGATCAGGAGGTCTTAGTCCCCATCTCTTGCCATGCGTGCTTCTAACTACTTCAAAGTTGTTTTCGCAATATTTACTACCTTATTAATATGTATATCAAATGTTCTGCCTTTTAACATGCATTCATTCCATCTATTACAGATTTCATCAATTCCGTGTTCTTTGACAGCAGTACTTTGAGGCATCCTCAATATCAATGAAGGCTCCAAGTGCCACCTGCTTTTCTTGTATTGTCTTTTCCAGTTTATTAACGACCTTCATAAGGGCAGTCTCCCTTGATCTGGCTGTGTGATAGTCATGCTGATTTTGGTCTAAGGGTCTTATCTAAAGTCTTACCTCCTCTTATACGACTATTTATTAATTTCTTAAGAGCTTTGTTGATTACTGACGTTAAACTTATGGGCCTTAGGGACTTTGCATGGATCAAAGATTTCTTTAAATTTAGTATAAATACCACCAGGCCGAAACTGATTACAATTTATTTGCTTTTTACTTATTTCAATTAAATATGATAAATAAGGGTATATTAAATACCTTTCTATGCACCCTAAATTATATGCCTCTTGTTTTGTGATACATGTCTTAGAGTCAAACCTGGTCTTAGGATTTTGATCAAACTTTTTTTTTTTATTTCTTCAAAACCTGTTTCAAGCATGAGGGCATTACTCCATCTATGGCTAGAAACTTTTAAGTTTGAAAAGAGGACACTGCCCATTTTAATTTCTTATACTTTATTACTTTAACCCCCTATTTGCTCTGAGAGCTCTTCTCCCAGAGAGCTCTAGTCCCAGATTATCCCAAAGTTCTTCAGGTTCATTAAGTACAATTTATCCAGGTAAGTGGACTTGAAGAGATTCTTTCATTGCTTCCTTCTCTGTTTTAGTAAATCTTCCAATTGTTAATAGGAGATTAGTGGTGAAGCTTTGTGGATTTGAGAGCCTTCTTAGGTCAGCGCATTCCAGAGTTGTTTCAATCTCCTCACAACGCTTTCTCCAGCAGTCCCTCAGTGCTACTGAAAGCATTATATTCTGTAAATGCACTGCTATAGACAGTCCATTGTTTTGTTCATTTTGCAATGTTCAATAATCTAGCAATTTTTCCTTTTATTTGCAACGTTCTTATTCCACCAGGGTCCTGCATTAAATTGTTTTTATTATACATTTATCTTTAAAGGCAGACAGTACTGCAACCTATAATCGCTCTGCAACAATTTCTAAACCTACGCAGTCCAGAATCTTATCGTCCATATTAATCAGATTGTTGACTAGGAATTACCAATAGAAACCCAGTCGTTCTTTTAGGATCCCAGTACTTATTAGGCCGTTTAAAATAACATTTCATATCACAGTGGATACATCTGTAGTCTGAACAACTTTTGACCTCAACACGTGCCAATTTATAATAAATTTTCCTACGTATGTAGTAGATAAATTAATGTAAATAACTTCTTATGGTTATTCAGAGAGGTTTGTAATCAACAATGTAGCTTAAAGTTAGATATAACAAAATTGTAGACAGCCTTACCTCCTTGGTGTCGTGCTTCCCAACGCAACGTGATGGGGACTGCTATCGACTGCAGTCCCTTCAGCGAGTAAGAGCAAGGTGTTCCAATTTTCTTGCTGGAGTTATATTCATATCATCATATAGGTGGCAGTTCGGTCCGAGTAGAAACTCCCTCAGTCCACAACTGCGTAAGGTTCCTGGAACAAAGGTTCATTAATGGCAGCACATTTATATCATGTTTTACTAAAATACAAGGTCTTTGAATCTTATCGGTACTATCATATAATCCTTCACTCTTCTGACTTCCTCTTTGTAACGCCAAGGTTCATGGATGAGTGCAACGCCAGAGGTTTGCATCTTAACAAAGAGAGCAGCCGAAGGTACCCCAGTGTACTGAAGACTTATTTGCAGTACCCTTAAGTTTTGTATATTCATCCTTCAGGGATTTAAAGGTTACTCTTTCAAGTTCCCAGATCTTAAAATCAGCCGTCTTTAGTTCCATTTATCAGTGGGAGTCAATTGAGAAAGCCAAAGTTGATTCTTCCTTAGCCACCTTTCTACTCATATTTGCCATTCCTCAGTTCTCAATTTGATTTTGTTTCCCCAGTCTGTTCAGAACAGACCTTTACTTACACTTATTTGCTATCCAGAAAAGCACTTTAGGCCTTTTGGGAAGAGTTTCGGAGTCTACGATTTTCAACTCCGCGCTTCCCGGAAGCTCCCTGTGTTCGCTATCTGTAATCCTTTGCGACTTCAATTGCACAGATCACCCACAGGACACCTTGCATGAACTTTGAGTTATTGAACTCGGAAGAAAGTGTTTCCTCAAGTACCTCATCCACTACTCCGATCAGCCCGCCTCGGTAGCTTAGATGGTAGCGTGTCTGCCTCACGTTCAAGAGATCCCGAGTTAGAATCTCAGTCAGGGTGAGTTACCTGGATAAGGTTTTTTCCAGGGTTTTCCCTTATCCTTTAATACGAATGTCAGGTAACTAAGCTCCATGGTCCCTGGACTCATTTGAACATCATTTCGCCCAATTCATTCACCGTCCGATATGACTTAACGTTGGAGGACGTAAATTACAAACAAACAAAAAAATAACAAAAAAGCTCTGCTCCGATCAGTTTAAACTGAATCAGGTGAGCATGCTCCTGGTTTAACATCCGGATGATCTAGACCTATCACCAGCCTATTCCGAAAAGACAGAGTCTGTAATTCTCTCAAACTTCTCCACTTCTTGCTAACATGTCTGCAGATTTTGGAGTGTTGGAGTTTGAGAGGACTCTTTTATTTCTTCCACTAGTTCAAGCACTCTCTTTTTCTTGACAAGCCCTCCTGGTTAGCTTTTCAACCGTCCAGATTCCTTCTATCGTCTGTTTTATCTTATGAGATGTTTTCTCTGTGTCCCTGGGGGTATTTTCGTCCCAGAGAAAGCTTTCCATGCCTGCAGCCAAATTCTCAACAGTTGTTTCAGAGGGTTCTTTTGCTGTCTGCTTCTAGGGCTCCTTGATCAGCTTCTGTTTGGTTATTTGTTGTACTTGTGTCAATTTTGATTCCACGAGCATGGAGGCAAAACTATCGATCCCTCTAGAGGCCCCTCTACCTAGGCGAGACTAATATCCTGGGAAGTCGTCTGCTATCGCAGAGGCTCCGTTAGGGACTCATCTCCCATGTGACATACATCCCGGAAACCATCGCACATTGGAGTTGGTATTTGGTTCGCGCTCATCTATTCAACATATTCAGAAGCACTCCTACATAGTGTTCGGGTAACGTACCCATCTACCATAGACCACCTGCCGAAGCGATTGGTACCCACTCAAAATTCCGCATTACGGCTTGTAGCGATTAGCACCATGTCACAGGGCCCTACCAACGCTTCCTTCTCCATAGAGAGGACATTTCTTTATAACTTAACCATGTCTGAGCCTTTTAAATTCATGATCCATTACTTGCTCATATAAATCTGTCTCCAACAGCATTATCCCAAATAGTTATATATATATATATATATATATATATATATATATATATATATATATATATATATATATCGTGTTCCATACCGCTCATCATAGACCCTTTTCTTTTATAGTACCAAATATTTCTTAAATTTTATTATCCTTTATTCTCAGATTTTATTTACATAACAAGGATGTTTTGATATTTCCCATTAATTCATAACACTATGTGTTTCATATGACACGCATACAGAGATGCACCTTTTTCTAAACCGTTTTGTATCCGGGGTTCTTAAGAACAGTATTTCGATATTCAATTTTTTTAATGCAGCATTTACTTTATCTACAGTTAGCATGTCTTACGGAAAGTAGCTAATGCGTTATTTTCACTGCCTCCACAAACTTTAAGATGAAAGTTTATTGTTCTTCCACTTCTTGCTGATAAAGATAACCCCTGCAATATTTGTTTCGTTGCACATAATATAAAACGAAATACTGGTGACAAACGATAGCGAAATCTTTGTAATGTAGTTGGCTATGTAACGTTCTGAAATTATGTTCTTGTAGTGACAAAGAGACAAAAGAATTTTATGTGTTACATTCATTATGGTTTTCTTCACTATCTATAGTTTGAATGCAAACTATTCTCTCGAAAGTTTATTAGCCTATTTCATTTAAAATGAGATAAGTCTTTGCAGAAAGAGCTGCATACACATTTTATAGGCAGAAGGAAAATAGTCATAACCAAACATTTAAGAGCTGCACGTTATAGCCTGGCTTAAAATGCCATCCGCTCTCAGGTCAAACCCAAGAAACAACAACAATCGACAGAACTTCAAAGAAATAACTGGAACCACTAACAGCGGATATTCTAGAAGTGGCATATACTACAGAATCAATTTAAAATAAGTTATACACTTTAAAAAGTTCATATCTTTTTGTGTAATACTTTTCTATATATCTGTTAAGGCGCAACACGTAAACAATTTTTGACCTGCAATAGAGCAACGCTTCACAGGATATTCCCAAAACGTTTAAGATATGTGTGTCATGCAGATATCTTTAATGCATTATATTTCATTGAAAATCGTTACAGCAACTTTTGAAAATACGAGATAAACCATTTCGAAAAGTGTTCCATGTGGAAGGTATTCTGCTATTGGAAGGTCTGTTTGAAAATCTTTGCGTGCATTTTTGGGAAATACTGAACTTAAGTACCAAGTTTGTTACTAAACAAATTTTATTTTTGAGTTATACTGTTCAGAGGAAGGAAGGAAGGGAGGGAGGGTGGAAGACAGAGAAAGAGACTGAAAGGCATATACAAGGAATTTTTTTTCTAAAAGTAATTTTGTTTTGGATTTAGGGGCTTCAAAACAAGTCAATTTAGTGAAATCTTAGTGTTTAATTTGTAACTGAATACGACAGTTACCTTGTTTAGTAACTATGTAAATAGCAGAGAAAGACAAAACCTATTGCACTATATTACCAAAAAAAGAAAAAGGGATAAAATGAAGAACACCGGTTAAGATTCTACTCAAGAGATGTCACTTTTTTTTTACATAACTGCTTGATGATCTTAATGTATTACTCAATAAAATCACGTGAGAAATTCCGAATGTGTGTGAATACTCGAAGCTTTTCAAGACAAAGTGTTGGTGTCACGT
The DNA here is from genome assembly GCA_030765055.1 of Mantis religiosa. Lineage (NCBI taxonomy): Eukaryota > Metazoa > Arthropoda > Insecta > Mantodea > Mantidae > Mantis > Mantis religiosa. The sequence continues at coordinate 153,139,497 of CM060951.1, forward strand.
TTATATTCCTTTTAGATTCGTGGTTCCTTTTAATACAGTGACTAGAAGTGCCTACGAGATTGGTAATCTGGAGATTAGGCCTTATCATTGTCTTGACCCTGAGAGTTGAATCTGACCTTAGTGGTGGGCACAGAGAGGCCAGTGTGACGGATATGCCTTATAGGCGTGATGAGTGTCCTGGACCGGAAGAGAGGGAAGAAAAACAAGTCGGCCTTGTGCAAGCAATTGTTCGCATTCGCCAGCTGGTTCAGTCAGTGCAGAAGAAGTCAATGTATGAAGTGGTAGTGGCAAGTGTGGGAGAACGTAAGGTGTCAGTGACAAGAATGTCAGTGAGCTGTGGGAGGAGTTCAGTTCTGTATCTGCCCTTCTGAGGGTCACTTCTTTGGCATGACATACAGCAAACCACAACACACTTCTTTTAGACTCGTTGCTGGTGTCGGTGACCTGTACACCTGGAGCTTCAGACCTGTGGGTTAGTCTCGCTTCACTGGTTTGTAAATCCTATCTTAAGTTATCAATGCACAAATATTAAAGAACGTTACAAATATTATATGAAACGAGACTTTTTAATGGAATAGATAATGTGAGAATTAAGGTCGCTCTTCTGTCTTATTTATATTTGTCAGTAAATCTAAACACGAGGCCAATCGTTAAGTTGGAACAGAGAACATCTTTAAATTATCACTTAAGATTTTTAGTTCCTCTGATACGTGCATACTAAAGTACGTATTACATACCACACAAAATTCCATTGAAATGTAAATGCATGTTTTAAGTCTTTTGAATAAACTTAGTCTTTTAAAACAAGTCCTTTTTAGAAGAAATTCCACATATAACCGTGTGTGAACAACATAACTCAAAAACAAAAGTTGGTTACATACAGCACTTGGCTTTTAATTTCAACATCTTTCCAGGATGGGACAAGAACATTTAATCTCCAAATCTCAAAATGCTTTCTAATTCTCTATCATTTCTCAATATTATCTTCAGTGATTTTGATTAAACTAAGGTGTGTGTAACATGCTTTCATAACCAATAAAATTTATATCTGAAATTTTCTGGAAATGCTCTCTGAAGTCCTCTTCATTCTTGATGATTTTTAGATAACTGTTAAACTGTAGGAGATAGACAAAATCTTACTATTCAGAACATGTAAATCTATTTAAAGACAATGTTTATGTCAAATAATTGTTGTGGGGATGATTATTTTTAGACATTCTTTGCTTTTTATTGCATTGAATTTGAAAATACATATGTTGCTTTATTTTTTATTTTTTATTTTTTTCAAATAGGGGTCGTAATTTCAATTTTTACGTCCTTCTCCTGCAAAGAGAATAGAATATCGAAGTCATCACGTAGTGACCACCTCTTTAAGACCTGAGTACAGCTTAATACTACTGTATTTTACCATATTCATTCCACCTATTAGAAAATATGTAATACCGAAATTTCTACAAACATTGAATATAAATTTGGTAGAAAAATAAGAATTTTCAAGAAAATTTGTACGAGTAAATAGACAAAATCATGTTAGTACATAATATACAATTAGTTTTACTTTCTCTACCATTACTTTTGCAAAAATAAATATCTAACTTGCGCAAAGGGTCATCTAACTCTCAGGCGTTCTTGCTTAGATGATATGAGAATCAAATTTGTTATATACCGCCCCAACTGTTCACAGAACATTGCAGTTATCGGTTCACCTCACAGTTGCAAAAACCAATATTACAGCAATCATTCCACATCAACGGAAAAGTATTGAAAATTCCGCTTCAGTAGACCCACGGAAAGCATGGTACTATTGTGTTTCGATAAGTGGGTGCTCCATTTACAACCTTACCTAGTTTTTAGGATGAACTCAAAGCGTGTGGCCGCTGTAGATGGAATTTCATGTGATATATTTTTCATCTTCTTTGTGTGTGTTTGTATATTAGATGAACATCATAATGTATATGACCTATGCCAAATATAAAATTATAAAAATTAGTGGATCCTCTTTCTGGCGAAGCACCTCCTCCTTAGCAGCAAATTACATTGTTATTCTTATTTGGCCTGTAATTCTTGCCATTGTTTTATGAACGCTGCAGTACTAATATTACTTTACAACTGAATGATTTCTATCATATGAATTAAAATTGCTGAGAATAAATGAACATATAGGCCTACTTTAACCATCATTTCTCTCGAAATTAATAGTATTTCTTTTCAATTGCCCACCTTCAAAACCATCTGTCCCTAAATCTTAATGTTAGATGGCCTCGACAAGTATGAAAATTAAAATCATTCAGGCCAAGAAACGAAAATAATTATTTTAAAAATTTTGAGTAGAATGATTCGTGTAATATTGCTTTTTAAGACGGCGAGGTGAACCAATGGCTGTAATGTTCTTTGAATTATATGAAAAGTCTCGCTCTCATTATTATCTACCTATGGAAGAACGCCTGAGAGTTAGATGACCCTTCCTGCAGGTTGAGTATTTATTTTTGTAAAAGATTATCATAGCAGGTACAGAAGGTTTGCATTACAGAGAAATATCCGCTATCGATATGTTACTGCATACACATGTTTTGAGGTCCCCTGAATCCAATACAGCACTTCTATAAAACTGTCCGTGTGCGTACGTGTGTGTGTGTGTGTGTGTGCGCGCGCGCGCGCGCGCGTCCGTAAAGAGCATAGGTAATAAATGAAGCGTCTATGCTCAAGTTTAAATCTTCAAAAGATGAGTCTCATGAAAATTTTCACCCAAAATTACCCTTTACTTGGATCATTTTTGCTATTCTGCTGAACTAGTGGAAAAACACCAGTTTTATGACAATCTATAACTTCGATGTTTATATTGAGACCCGAGAAACAACTGACGGCATCAATATTTCTGAACGTTGGTTTTTAATGCTTCTTGCTATTAGGTAAACATACCCATGCTCACAGACTCTGTGGAGGATAGAAGATGGTTATGGTTAAATAAATATTTCATTCCCAACCAAAAATCGAACCGGGAACTTTTGGTTGAAAAGCCTCAACGCTGACCAATCGCCCACTGTAGATAAGGGCTCAACCAGGATATGGTTTGCCTAACTACGGCCTGAACTAATATTGTTTAACTCGCATACATGCTTCAAAAATATAAATAAACTGAAATTTATTGCATTAAATTAATTTGTTCACGAATTTCGAACGATTTAGTACAGTAAGTGCTTTGATCTTAATTTATGCCTAGGTTAATTACCTGCTGTTGGCAAAATATAGGCAAACAAGCTAATTTAGTTGAATTTTGTAACTGCCGAACGATACGCTTCCTTGATTGATACATTTCGCTCAGGAGTAATAATAATTAATCAGCGTATATGTGTGAAAAGTCATTTTCAACAACGAAATATGTCAAATCAAAACACAGTTGTATTATGATTAATGAAAATTTGATGATACACAATACAAAATTAAAACCACAAATGTCTGCAAGTATAACACTCAGAAGTCAGTTTCATTCTTATCGTTGAAGTTATTTTCATGTGAGTTATTGTCTCGGGTACTAGCCTGCAGAGCTAGTAGAAGTTTTGCTAGATCGCCAGGTGGCCCCACCAAGGTTATTCGATAGTCTTCCCGGTGGGGTTGATGCGCGTAAGTGGCGATTCTAGTTCGGCAAACCTTGTTTGAAAAGTACAATCTGTCTCCGACTAGGATGATCGTGTTGAAAACATATCTATGGGGAGGTGAGAAACAGAGAGACAAAGACACTTAAATGGAACGCTCTTTATCTGCTAATTGCTGGAGGAAAACACATGGGTGTTCTCAACAGGCCTCCGGAACTCACAGTTATTTGCTTTGTGAGAGATTGCTTCAAATTTAATTGTTAGATACAGTTGCTCTGATTAGAAATATTACACACCCTTGTTTTCTTTTACACAAAGATTCCGTATCATCTCTGGTTAATAAAGTTAATGATTGACTTTAAGACCTATTAGCATCAATGCAACAGAGATTATTTGTAACAAATGAAACAGTGTGCTACAGTTAAAATCTGTCCCTCTCTGCGTTTGACACTCAGTGGTATAAATTACTGAATAAAAATAAACTAGCTAGGTAAAATTATAACGCATTATTCGTGATGTCGAATTTAAATTTACGCTATTGTTCTTGCAAGCACCTCTAGTGACAGCTACATAGGAGCGGGTGTCGTAAAGTTTTAATGATCACACTTTCAAAAATGCGATAGAGAGTTTTAGTTGATATGTGCTCGTTAGTTCTTCTCTACGTAGTCATCGTCCAGATTTACACTTTTTGCCAGATTTTCCTGATCTTTCGAACGCTTTAAACCACTCTTTCACTTCATTAATGACGTCATTTGTGTTGTCAAATCGGCGACCACGCAACGGATTCTTCATTTCCAGGAACACGAAAACCTCACTTGTTGCGTGATCGAGCAAACAAGCCAGATGCTGTAAGATCTCAAAGCCAATTTCCTTGTTCTGTCAACTGCAACTTGAGATAAATGAACTGGTGCATTGTCAGCCAGAAGACGAACACGTTTATAGAGCATAACGCGTCGTTTCTTCATCAGAGCTGCTCGTAACTTGTCTAGAAGATTCAGTAGTATCTGCTAGTGATGCTTTGACCCTTGGCAAGATGTTCTGTAAGGATGACTCGACGACAGTCCCAGAAAACTGAAAGCATAACCTTCCAACTAATTTCTTGCACCTTTGCCTTTTTTGGGAGGGGGAAATCGGCATGTTTCCCTTCCATGCTTACGCTTTTTGTCTCTGCATCACACTGATGGATCCAGTATTCATCCATGGTTACCAGACGATCAAAAAAGTCATCTTCCTCCTGCTCCAGCAGCATCAACATCTGTCTTGAAAGGTCACGCCGTGCTTGCTTTTGGAAAGGGGTTACCAAACGTGGAACCCACCGTGCAGGCACCTTAGACATGTGCAGTTCGTTATCAATAATTTTCCACACACTACCATAACTAAGATGCGTCTCATTCATGATCATCTGGAGGGCTGTACGCATGTCTTCGGGTATTAAACACTCCACTTTCTTCACTGTGACAGCATCGTCTGTCATTGACGGTCTACCGGCTCTTGGCTCATCTGAGAGGGACATGTAACCAGTTTGAAAATTCCTTTTCCACCTCACAATAGTGTCATACGATAGGCAATCATTTCCATAAACAGTCGTCATCTCGTCATGGATTTTCCGGGCAGTTTTGTCCTTCAAATGCAGGAACACGATCACACTACGAGCCTCAATTTTCTCCATCTTACACCTCAGTCACTTCTGGCACTCAGTGTAAAAAGACAAAAGGACTCAAATCACTGAAACTATCAACATTATGTCCCGTGGGATTACTGATGACACTGTAAAATTTTCATCACTTTAGCATAAAAGCTACTGGGTAATAATTAAAACTTTAAGACACCCTCTTGTAAATGAACATTTTTTGTTTCAGCATTACGTTAAACCAGGCGCATATAGCAGTGTATATTTTGTAATTACCCTTAACCAGAAAATTAAAGAGATTCAATAAAGTTTCTATTCCACGTACATAGTAGAAGATAATGCAAGAATTCTGTGATAATATTTTTCTGTAAATGCGCATTTTGAGACCCCCTCAAGTGCTTTCATGAAAAGGTTGAAGTATGTGTGTCTGCGAATGGCGTAACTCAAAAACAAAAACTGTAATTAATATCTCAGCAGGTTCCAAAAACGTACTATGAAGATAACTAAAACAAAAGAAATCCTCACCTCAGAATTATACTTTACATGAAAACCCATTCGTTATTTTTATTTTCTCAGGAACAACCTTCAATTTTAATTAAAATGTATATTTAATAGGGGCACGCGGTAGTGGCACTAGACTACAAGCCAGGAGGTCGCGGGTTTAATTCCCGATTATACCATTGGAATTTATTCCCTGGTATAATCCTTCTGGTCGCACTATGGCCCTGGGCCCTGTGGTTCACTCAGCCTCTAACAGAAATGAGTACCAGGATAATTCCTGGGGTGAAAGCGACTGCCTCGTGGGGCTGACCTCCTCAGTAGCCTTGTATGCCGAAGGTCTATATTGTCACCCAATTAGCGGTAGGCATGAGGGCAACAGCTGAGAGGAAACCAAAGTGCAGCCGTGCCACGCCTCCCATTAGTCTCTGTCACTAACTGAGGGGTCGTTAGGAAAATGTCACTTGACCCTGGGCGTTTCTCTCCCCTTCTCCGGTGGTCTGGAACGTTCGGTGATTAGAGACTTCTAGAAAAACACTGACATTCAGATAAAAAGGGTTTCAGAGAGACAGTTAGTTAGTGTTTGACGTGCTAGTGAAGTAGCGCCGTGTACGTGCATCGGAACGATAACGGACGAACTGGTGAATCGTAATTGTGTGCATTACGTAATTTTGTGTAATTGGCAAGTGTTTAACTGTAAGTCGGTGGAAATAAAGAACATTTTTGAGTGGTGAAATTGGACTTTTCATTTCACGAACCCACAAAGTCACAATTGGTGTCAGAAGTGCGACATAACACAATGGAGGCAGCATTAGAAAAGATTTTAGCGGAACTGAAAGAAATGAAGACGGCAAGTGAAAACCTCGCTGCAAAAACGGAAGCGGCAAATAACAGCCTGGCCGCGAAGCTGGAGACTACAAATAACAACCTGGCCGCAGAGTTGAAACAAATGAAGACGGCCAACGACAACATTACCGGGAAGATGGAAGAAATGAAGGCCGAATTAACAGCGAAGACGGAAGAAATGAAGGCCGAATTAACAGCGAAGACGGAAACGGCTAACAACAACTTGGCCACGACAATGACCTCAAAGATGGCCGAACTGACCACGGAAATAAAGGTGGCGAACGAGGCTCTCGCCGCCAAATTTGAAGAACAGTTGGCCGGCGTGAGGGATGACGTGACGGAGCTGGGCAAGCGGATGGGCCAAGTGGACGAGCGCGTCGAGGACCTGGCGAGCCGCGTTAACGACCTGGAAGGGAAAGCCGACAGCAGCGTCAAGTCCCTGAACGCCATGGTTGAGGACGTCGTCGGCAGGAAGCTGAAGGATTTAAAGGCCGACGCGCCGGGACGCGACACAACATCTGCGCGCGTCAAACCTCCCAAGTATGACGGCGCGTCAACGTTTGAGGTCTTCCGCCGCCAGTTCGACACAGTGGCCAGGCACAACGGATGGTCGCTGGAGGAGGAGGCCACACAGTTAATAGCCAGCCTCCAGGGAAGAGCCGCGGAAGTCCTAAACGCGGTGCAGACGACGGCGGCGCCCAAGGACATCTGGGAAGCCCTGGAGGATCGCTTCGGGAACCACCGCTTAGCCGCAGCATACCGCAGCCAGCTAAAGGCAAGGTCACAGCAGCCGGGGGAGACGCTGCAGGAGTTCGCCATTGCGATCGAACAGCTGGCTAGCAAGGCCTTGGTTGACCTGCCACTGGAGTTCGTATCCCGGGAAGCCGCCTACAATTTTGTCGACGGAGTACGGGGCACGGAGATTCGTCAGCGCCTAATGCTCGGGGAATATAAAACCATCCACGAGGTGCTGACAGCGGCATTAAGGATGGAGGCGGCCAAAATAACATCCATCCCGACGTCGAGAACGAGGAGTGTCCGCTACGCCGGAGACAGAAGACCAGCTGAAGGACGCCGGCGAACACCTAGTGGCCTGTGTTGGGGGTGTGGACAGCCCGGACACCTGCAGAGAGACTGCCCACACCAGGAAGAGCAGCCGGAAAACGAGTAAGGGCCGTCGTGGGGAGGGGCACGTCGGCGCCATCACCACCATCCCCTCGAGTGACACTGCGCGCCGTCAGCCGGCGTATGGATGACAGCCTCATCGCGGACGGTTGGATAAGAGGAAAGCCGTGCCGCGTGCTGGTGGACACCGGGGCGGCCGTGACCATCATCAGACCTGACGTGGCGAAGGGTTTGCCGACAAGGGAGCCAAGCCGGCCATACCAGCTTGTCACGGCGTCGGGCGACACCTTGCCTGTGGAGAAGGAGGCCCTGCTGGAGCTGAACTTGGGACGGAGTGCCGTGCGTCTGTGGGTGTTCGTCGCGAAGGTGGCTGAGGAGGTGATCCTGAGACTGGATGCCCTCAGGAGCCATGAGGCGACGGTCGACGTCGGCAAGAAGGTCCTGCGGCTTAACGGAGAAGAGGTTATACTTCGTCAACCCGAAGAGCGCCTTGGAATTTGCAGGGTCGTCTTGGACGAAGACGTGGTTGTTCCCGCGAGGAGCGAGGTGGTGGTGACGGCGCGACTGGAGGGCCAGAGAACCAGGAACATGATGCTGGACCAGAAGACGCCTGTACACGGACTGTGTGTAGCCAGGACATTGCTGCCGTGCCGAGAGGAGGTGCCAGTGAGACTGCTAAATCCAACGGACACCGATCACGACGTCCAGGCCGGGACGGAGTTGGGAACGTGCGAGCCCGTAGTGAGCGTAACAGCAATCGAAAAGACACAGGAGCCGGCGCCGAAGCAACACCTGGGGCCCCGGCTAGAAGGCTTACTGAAGAGGGCGGCCGACCACCTGACCGCAGAACAGCTGGAGAAGGTTCGACAACTACTGAGGCAATACGAGCGCGTCTTCAGCCAAGGCGATAGTGACTACGGCCGCACGGACAAATTGCTTCACCGCATCGACACCGGAGACGCCCGGCCTATTCGGCAACCACATAGACGCGTTCCGCTGGCGAAGCAAGGGGCGGTACGAGTCATGCTGGAGGACATGAGATCCAGGGGAGTGATTGAAGAGTCTGACAGCCCTTGGTGTTCTCCTGTAGTCTTGGTGACGAAGAAGAACGGCGAGCTGCGCTTCTGCGTAGACTACAGAAAGCTGAACGCTGTCACCCGGAAGGACTGCTTTCCCTTACCCCGAATTGACGACACCCTGGACACGCTAGCTGCTGCACAGTGGTTCTCGACCCTGGACCTGAAGTCGGGCTACTGGCAGGTAGCTCTAGACCCAAGAGACAAGGAGAAGACCGCATTCTCGACAGGCCAAGGGCTCTGGCAGTTCACGGTTATGCCCTTTGGCCTCTGCAACGCACCAGCTACCTTCCAGCGCCTTATGGAGTCAGTGATGAGAGGGCTGACTTACAATGCCTGCCTGCTATACCTGGACGACATCATCATCGTCGGGAAGACTTTTGAAGATCACCTCGAGAATCTGAGTAAGGTGCTACAGAGACTGCAAGCGACCAACTTGAAGCTGAACGCGAAGAAGTGCCAGCTCTTCCGCAAGGAAGTTAACTACTTGGGCCACATAGTCTCAGCAACCGGAGTGGCCACAGACCCGGAGAAGACAAAGGCCGTGAGAGATTGGCCTCGCCCAAGGGATAAGAAAGAGTTGCGCAGTTTCCTGGGGCTGTGCAGCTATTACCGCCGCTTCATAAAGGGGTTCTCCAGCATCGCTAAACCCCTCACCCGCCTGACAGAGGAACACCGGCCTTATGTGTGGACGGAGGACGCCGAAAACGCTTTCCAGCACCTGAAGAAGACCCTGTGCAGTGCTCCTATTTTGGGTTTCCCACAACCGGCTGGCGCCTTCATTGTGGACACCGACGCCAGCGACCATTGCATTGGAGGTGTCCTATCGCAGATCCAGGACGGCCATGAGCGGGTGATAGCCTACTACAGCAAGACGCTATCCAAGGCAGAGAAGAACTACTGCGTCACCCGACGGGAGTTACTGGCGGTAGTAAAGACATTGGAGCACTTCCACAAGTACCTGTACGGTCAGCCATTCCACCTGAGGACTGACCATTCCGCCCTAACCTGGCTATTGAGCTTTAAGAACCTGGAAGGCCAGACAGCACGTTGGGTCCAGAGGCTGCAGGAGTACGACTTCACCTCGGAACATCGTAGAGGGAAGAGCCACGGTAACGCAGACGCCATGTCCCGAAGACCCTGTCCAGAAGAGTGCGGCCAGTGCACAAGGGTGGAAGAGAAGGAGCGTGCCGCAGCAGTCCGAGTAGTTGTGGCAGTGCCTGCTGAAGGCTGGGATAGCGCAGGCCTGAGGAGGGAGCAGCTGGCGGACGCAGACTTGGGGCCACTCTTGAGGGAAGTGGAGGCAGGGATGAGACCAACCTGGGAGGACATCGCACCGAGGAGCGCCACCTACAAGTCGTACTGGGCCCAATGGGACTCGTTGAAGACCAGAGAGGGCGTGCTGTTCCGGGTATGGGAATCACCCGATGGGAAGACGCAGAGAGAGCAGTTGGTACTTCCCCGGAGTAAGGTCCCGGAAGTCCTGGAGGAAGTACACGCCGGTACTTCGGGAGGACACCTGGGAGCGAACCGAACGATTGACAAACTACGGCAGCGCTACTACTGGCTGAGGCTCCGAGCAGATGCTGAGAGATGGTGCCGTCAGTGCCACGTGTGCGCGGCGAGTCGCGGCCCCCAGACTAGGAGCCGGGGTCGCATGCAGCAGTACAACGTCGGAGCGCCATTCGAACGGCTCGCCGTTGACATTGCTGGACCGTTCCCAGTTTCCGACCGAGGCAACAAGTACCTAATGGTGGTCGTGGACTACTTCACCAAGTGGCCGGAGGTGTATGCCATCCCAAACCAAGAGGCAAAGACAATCACAGACTGCCTCGTGGAGCAAGTGTTCTGTCGATTTGGGGTGCCGTTAGAGCTACACAGTGACCAGGGTACCAACTTTGAGTCCAACCTAATGAAGGAGGCATTGCAAAGGCTTGGGGTGAACAAGACTCGCACTACGCCTTTACATCCCCAATCGGACGGCATGGTCGAAAGGTACATCAAGACCTTAGAGGAACACCTGAGGAAAGTCGTGGCCAGCCATCAGCGAGACTGGGACGTCAAGGTGCCACTGTTCTTGCTGGCCTATCGCTCGTCTACACACGACACAACTGGGATGACGCCAGCCAGCTTAATGTTCGGCCGAGAGTTACGCCTCCCTTGTGACCTGGCTTTTGGAAGCCCTCCGGAAGCGAAACAGCCAGCGACCGAGTATGTGGAGAACTTGGTGGACCATCTCCACAACATGCACGAGATGGCTCGCCAGAACATCCAGAAGGCGAGCGACCGCATGAAGACCAGGTATGACAGGCAAGCCAACAGCCAAGGGTTCCAGCAAGGTGACCTGGTCTGGTTGTACCGTCCTACCCGGACCAAGGGACGCTGCCCGAAGCTCCAGCAGCCATGGCAAGGACCGTACCGGGTTGTGAAGAGGATCAACGACGTGGTCTACCGCATCCAGAAGGTTCCCCGAGGAAAGATGTTGGTGGTACACCTGGATCGACTAGCTCGCTACGATGGTGCTGTTCGGGACGACCAGCTTTGAGGAGGGAGCAGTGTCACCCAATTAGCGGTAGGCATGAGGGCAACAGCTGAGAGGAAACCAAAGTGCAGCCGTGCCACGCCTCCCATTAGTCTCTGTCACTAACTGAGGGGTCGTTAGGAAAATGTCACTTGACCCTGGGCGTTTCTCTCCCCTTCTCCGGTGGTCTGGAACGTTCGGTGATTAGAGACTTCTAGAAAAACACTGACATTCAGATAAAAAGGGTTTCAGAGAGACAGTTAGTTAGTGTTTGACGTGCTAGTGAAGTAGCGCCGTGTACGTGCATCGGAACGATAACGGACGAACTGGTGAATCGTAATTGTGTGCATTACGTAATTTTGTGTAATTGGCAAGTGTTTAACTGTAAGTCGGTGGAAATAAAGAACATTTTTGAGTGGTGAAATTGGACTTTTCATTTCACGAACCCACAAAGTCACAATATAGATGGGTGCTGTAACCACCCGTCGCCCCGATAGAGGCCGTATGACCTAGCCTGAGGGTTCCTTTACCTTTATATATTTAATGTGTTTACATGAATTTTCTGGAAATAGCCTCTAAATGCCCCGGAAATCCCCTTTATTCAGAAGGAATTTTCCATATGAAAATAAGCCATAAGTGATAGACAAAACTTACTTCACAATAAATGTAGATCCGTTTAAACCACAAAATTTGTTTCTCATAAAGTGTTACTAGCAAGATTGAAGATTTCCAATACTTTCGTCATTCTATAGTGCTCATTCCACTCAAGTGTTTCTTGCAATTTATGCAAAGAGTGTGTGACTTGAAGCCCAGCATCCACTGATACGTTTTTAGTCATCTAACAGATTTTAGGCTTCCTCCATCTTCCTTGTACAACAAAATGTGGAATGTAACTAATTTATTAAAAGATTTGTCTCCATTCACATGAAACAAGTAGAGAAATTAGCTTTCATAATAATAGTTTATAGTTGCTAAACCAAAATAAACGATAGTGGATAGAAAAAGTCTGATAAATATTATTTTTTTTTTAAAAAAACGAAGTGCTGGGTTCCAAAATGCAATTATTAAACAATGGTTTAAAAAGTAGACAAATTTGCTTTTTATATCTTCACCACAACAAAGAATACAATAAAGGAATGAACATTTTATGTAATAATGTTTAGCGCTCGCTCTTATTCTATATGGTGGAATATTTTTGGTGTGACATAGGTCGAGTAGCCGTACTTCTATAAAGTCCCTGGCTATGGCTGCGATTCCAGTAATGCGAGCCGTCCAGCTGTCACTTGCGCAAACCTGTATGCGCCAAAGTCAGTACGCTGTTCGTGACAGAAGAGTAAAGTACTGTGCGGTTCTAAGCTCTGTATGGTTGCAGGATGCGGAGAAGTCGGTTAAATGGGATAAGCTGGTGACGTGTGGCAAGTATCACGGAGACTGTTATTGTTCCTCATACGAGTGCAGCAGACGGTTATTTGGATGACATCACAGAGCTTCCCCAATACCCTACGTTACACCTACTACTCACACTGAGCTGGATGGGATTCGCTTATAAGCTAAGCTATTTTAAATGCAGGGAATTGATAAAAGTACGGCTACTCTAACACATAAAATGAAATTATAAGTAGAGAAGGATTTTTAGAAATGAAACATTCAAACTCTAAGTTTAAGATATCTCCCGGGCGTTTGACAGATATGAGTACTGAGGAAACCTGGATAAAACCTCATTCAGGGTTGATGGTGCTGGTAGTGCACACCTATCTCATCGAATACCTTAACGACCTCGGCTTCTGGAATGGGTGTAATCCAATCGTGCCATTTTGTAACATACTCTTTCACACAACTCCCTCCTCCTTCAGTTTTAGTTTGTTGCGATAGTCAGACTTTACGAAATCGAACTGTAACTCCTTGGACGGTTGTCAAACACAATAACAGAAACCTGACATGGGTCTACCTGAAAGAACTGACCTGTAGATATTAAGTAAACTAACACATATACTATTATGTGTTTCAAATGAAAAGAGCTATCGCCTGTAGCCAATCAGGTGCGTTAGAGCCTTCACCGTTGCCACCTCATTATTCCCACTCTTTTATATTTCCTCTCTCTCGCACACTTGCGAGTATTCTGCCGCTAGAAGAAATGGAACGCAAACTGAATTTTCCAAAGTTTTATAATAATGCAGTTGTTGTAATCACAACTGCAACATGAATATTCGTATATTACACAAATGTTTTAAATATTTCGTTTAAGGTTAATTATAGTTTATGAATTAGTTATTTTTCTAATCCAACGAAAATACCGGCGGTGCATCCGTATAGCTGTGAATGTTACTTACGTTAAGAGATAATTCGTCACTGTCACTCTCTTCACCGTCTGAGTACTGTAAATATATGATGATAGGTTCCAAAACCTCGTCACGTGCTATTTCTTTCCAAAATGTCTTCTGGTAGTTTATCTTATATCTCACGCAGTTTTCCCAGTCTTGTTGTGTTCCTTGTCAATTTCTTCGTGAATAAGTTGTTCAACTACAGCCAGTTTAAAAAAATATTTATGTTTGGAACATAATATGAGCCCACATTAACTCTGTTGAATTTTTCTAGCAGTAGTAAGGGGGTAGGAAGGTGGATCGCGTCTCGTTGATCCAGCTGATACACTTTTTCATGAAAGACTAACTGAACTAACTGCTTTGAACTCTAGAGTAAATAGAGATTACGAACCATTCATAAACAAAGATATAATGTGACCAGACACGTTCTGCCAGACTAGCAAGAAGTATATCGTTTCCTCTCGTCGAATTTAACAAAACACCTTGGCTTATTCAAAGTAGAGTCTGTCTAGTGAACGCGAGTGCAGTTTGCCGCTCAAAGGAAACTACCCTCCCGCTCACTAACGACCGTCATAAATCTATCTCCGAACTTCAGAAATGGAACACTGTCGTTGAGAACCAATAGCAACCCTGATTTTCTCGAAATGACAGTCGCATGTCTGCTCCACGTGGAGTCTCAGTTGCCATAGTTCCAACTTCCAGTTGAACTGTTTCATTACGTGCCGAAATTCGTTGTATGTCACGATGTGGAGACCGTGGGAGGGAAATGCAGTGGTAAAGGCAAATGAAGTAGTAGATAACTTTCAGTTAAGTGGAAATAATAAAAGTGATGACAGTGTGAATAACTGGGCCGAATTATGTTACTGAAAAGGACTCAAAAACAAAGTTATAACGGAAACTGTTTCTAAGCAAATTCAAACGCTTGTTTTGAACACATAAATATATGCTGGAAAATAATCTTGGTAAGTGGTCGTGCAATGAACCTGATGATAAATTTTGGGTATTCACAGAAATACAGTAAGAAATATTGTGACGAAAGGAATACCAAAGACGCCAATCAAGTGTGAAAACAAAAGGAAACGTTTCTGTAAAGTAGATAATTTCACTTGCGATTTAATTCGTCGATAAATTTATAGATTCTATGCAAAAGGGAGAGCGCCCACCTTAGACGAATTGGTTGCACATTTGCAAGAAATTTGTGATTTTCCTTATCGGCACTGCACTTTGCGCGGTCTCCTAAAGGAGCTGGGTTTCAAATACCGCACTTTGAATAAGTTAAGGGTTATTATGGAATCCAGTAGAATTGTAGCTTGGCGATATATATATCGTCAAAACTAAGGAAGTTTTGCAGTAATGGACATCAGATAATTTATTTAGACGAAACCTCGTACGATACCCATGGCGTATCGAGAAAGGTGGCAACCTTGCAGAAAGGTCTGGGAGAAGGAGGGTCACTGTTGTAAAACAATTATAAGGGTTCGTCAAATGCAGCGGCCGACGTGCACATGAGTTAACTAAATAGACATTACATATTTCTTTTACCACGTCATGTCAATGTTTACGTCAGTTCTGAGTAATATCAAATATGCGTCAACCAATAATGCTTACGTCGGAATGCATTGTTATAATATAATGGCATCTACTATTTGAGCTAAAAGTAATGGATTTCTACGGTTATGTTAAATACATTACTCTCTCCTTCTTCATGGATCAGTTTTTGCAAAATCTGAATTTCTGTCTTAGCGCGAATAGTATTTATTAGAGATTGATTAGTTTGACACTCGTCACACATCACGTACGGGGAATGCAATGCGACAACACGGCAGGACTCCGATTGGTTGCTCACCTAGTAGCGCTCAGTGACAAACACCTCATTTGAAACACACAATTGTTGAGTGAAGAGTGGTTTTCAGACTAAATCTACTATTTCAGCACGTATTACTGATACATATTTACATGTTTCAGTACGTTTGGGAACATTCATTGAAGTTTGCATATCCTTTAAATAATGAGCTATATGCTTCTGAAACGTTTACATTTAGGAAAGTGAACCAAATTAATCCGAATGTATAATAGTCTGAGTAAAGTTGGTATTCGACCTCCTTGGCATGCAATTTCTATGAAGTAAACGAACAACGGCTGCTTTTATAGAATGAGTACACGAAAATACCCGACAATGTCTGTATAAGTAAGGGTAACCTTGAAAGAAATACGTCCTGTTGTTATCTACTCCCCAACTTTCTCAAGCATTGTATGCAAAGTAATGGGTTGCGTGTTTTACGTAAGGACGAGATTTAAAACGTAAGTAGGTTTGGCTCTTATATCTGTTTCTTGTATGGGTTTCTTTATTCAAAAAAAGAATGTTGTAAATTTTCTTCAGTCTTTGATGGTTTTGTTACCATATATCACAAGTAATTCTGTCCTCAGCTCATGTTGGTCACCGACACCTTACTCTTCTTCTTTTTCTATCCTATTCGTATGAGGACTTAAACCGCCAAAGCCACTTTGTTTACCAAAAATCTACTTATGTCCCTATAGGAATATACCTAGAAACGCCTTGGTGAGAGGCAAGTGTCAACCCTCGGCCACGGTGGCCTCCATCGACATGTAGACACCACAATATAATATGTAACCTCTAAAGCAGACATAATAGGAAAAGACTTTTCCCTTTAATATGATATACGAACTTACTAAACACACATAACAAAATGGCATGACAGAAATATAGTTGCATTTACGTAACTATTTACCTAATTCTCATCAAATTATTTTTATAAAATAATGTTCCTAAATGTAGTGAAAACTTTTCAGAAACGTTTATTCACATTTCATTATAGGCACAAGAGGACTATAGTGGACATAAACAAGTCAAATCTTTAAAAACGTTATTGCTACAGGATTGCTTTGAAACTCCAGAGTTAGCAATCACATGAAAACAATTAACTCAGCGCCAGAAAAAAGTTATATGAATATTGAAAAAAATAAAAATATTTAGGAAATAATCATGCCACATACACTTTATTTGATAATACTGTTTTAATATCATTTAATGTTTGTACAGTAAGACGTTTTATATATCTTATGATATATCTTGTGATGTATTAATTTTTACCTAATGAAAAGGATCTCACAGGCTTTCACACAAAATTCAAGTTACAGGTTTAACTGCCATTCAGATATTTTAAAACACATGGTATTTTGATTTAAAAAAAAAACTATTATATACTTTCTTAGAAATTCAAAACTAACGAAACGTTTTACATGTAAAGGAAAGTTTAGGGGGGGATTTTGAAAATATTTGTGTCGCATTCTTGAAACATGCTTAGAAACGTAAGTGACAACACTGGAGTGCAGCATCCTTTGTACTTTCAAAGTGACCCCTGGAAGAAAGGGAAAGTGGAGTCCCGAAAGGCTATCAGATCCAGACGATCTGGATCCCTAACGATTCCAGAGTTACACGAATTTGAGGCCGGAACCAGTACTAGCCGCTATTTGTGGACCTGGAATGAAATGAATCGCTCGCTCCATGAGCCATGAGCGAGTACAGGTCGTCCGGGTGCTCCCGGGCGGTGGACAAAGTGTCACGGTACCTATCCGCTGAGCGGATTTACCCGTGCGATCTTATAGATTTTGTAAGATTCTCGAGCTTTTGTGTCGGTGTAATATGATGGACCTAGGTTGACCTCTGCTAGTGCTTCTGGTTCCGGGGTGAACGTCCAGGAAAGAGGCCAGTGCCCGATGCCGCCACGCTAGGAGCGGCCTCCTTGCAGGGTCCCTCCAGTGTGGCGGGGCCAGAAGAGAGAATTCGGGTGGTAAATGGGGGAACTTTTAGGTTCTGGTCCTGTTCTGGTCACACGGGACGGACTCGACTGGCGGTGGTCATCTGACAAATCAAATCCAGCCCCGGTATGGCCGGGACAGACGGAGTTTGGCAGTGAAGGGATGAGATGCTGAACTCACCACCCAAGGGCGTTCTTAGGGAGGCGATAGCTCTTTCTCCTTCTTGGTGCATAGTGGTCATATTGACCCAGCGTATTAACCAATCGGTTGGGGTGAGGTGTGATTTTGGCATACAATGTGCGCGAACGTTCACGCACAACGTCCTCAACGTAAGGTATGCCAGAATGGAAGTGTAGGATGTGAGATGGAAACATACGTTCGATATCGTAGATCATCCTGAGTGCCCTGTTCTGCACGGCTTGTAGTCTACGGATGGTGGTTCGAGTCACCGAACCCCAGACCTCGCATCCGTACAGGATCAGTGGCGCGATGATCGAAAGATACACCCGTAGTTTGAGGCCGAGACTGACTTTCTCACGGACATGTAGAGTGAAGGTGAGGCCGCGGTCCAGTCGGACACCCAGGTATTTGGCGGATCGAACCCAAGGAATTCTTCTCCACCTCAACCGCAGATCACCTTCCGGGCGCCAGCGGAGGACCTAGCCCAGCAGAAGGGCAGAGCTCTTCTGTGGGCTAATGTCCATCCTCCACTTTTCACTCCACGTGCCGATGCCCCGGAGTGATCGATGCAGCGGAGGGAGGCAGTAACGGACGTTCTTGTTCTGTGCCAAGATGAGGACGTCGTCAGCATATTGGCACAGGACAGTGCGAGGTTCTATTGGGAAGTCAGCCTTCGAAGGGAACCCATCCAACCGCTAGGGAGAAATCTTTACCCGCACCAACCCTACCGTTCGTGCCAAAGCACCACTCGCTGTCGACTGGTCTTAAAACCCTTAAACATTTGGGATGAAAAAAATCCCACGATAGGCCTACCGACCACGAGAAACCTATTTGTTAGAATGGAGTCGAACCCAGATCCGTCGAATAAGAGTCTCACGCTATTGCAGAACCATCTCGCTACACACACACATAAACACCTGTATACTAACGAGCTAAAGATGCTTTTTGAAAAATTCAGAGGACCTTAAAACTTTCATTTTCGGCGAAATTCTCGATATAGAAATTTTGGGCTGAACAAAGTAGAGTAGAGAAAGCAGTAATGGGTGAAAATAAAAACGTGATGTTATTTCTGTTAAGGCGTGGGATATGCAAGTCCCTACAAGGTCAAGGAGTCAAGTCACGTGACAATTAGTAACGAGCAGGCAAGGTTATTTTCAACAAAGGAAGCGTCCCAGTTTGGGTAGCAACGATGTTGACAAATACTGGGTTTACAAGAAACATGCTGACATTCAGTTTCACTGTTTATAATTTGTATGCTGAAACATATCCTGTCCTTGAGCTAGATTCGCTTCAGGAAGTGGTATCTACAGAGCCATTTTACGAACAGTTGCTTCCTAACACGTATTTAAGTACAATATACATATTAAAGATTCCTGCTGTCCTTTGTGCGTGCTGTGTGGTGTGCAGTTGAAGCTCAATTCCATTAATATAGTTAAGTAAACAAACAGAAACACAACTATCAAACGTTGACACTTCAGTGCAGAATATACTTAGATGGTATCAGTGAAACGTTTTTCTTAGATCATTCTACTCGAAATGCTTCATAGCACAATGGGAAATTTATGGTAATACGAGCCTGGATCAAAAAGTCAAGCCTCCTACTTTTTTTCTCTTTTAATTGCCAAGAAAATTGCATCTAATTTACATAGCTTGAAAACTATAACTTTGACGACTAATTTATCACCATTCAATATAATCTCCGTCCTTTTCCACAGTTTTGGTCCACCTTTTAACTAGGACATGTATTCCAGTGTTGTAAAACACACGGTCATGCTTCCTAAGCCATTGACGCACGGACGTTTTCACAGCCTCCTTATCTTCAAAATGAATCCCCCGATGAGCTTCCTTTGGTGCCCCGAAAAGATGGAAGTCTGATGGTGCCATATCAGGGCTGTATGGGGGGTGAGGTAAGACTTGCCATCCCAATTTCTCAATTTCTGCAGTGGTGTAACGGCTGGTGTGTGGTCTTGCATTGTCATGCAAAAGAAGAACATCCGCCATAGTTTCTGTTGGGCGAACTCGGCGAAGACGTTCTTTCAGCTTTTTGAGAGTTCTGACGTGTTGGACAGAATTTATTGTGCATCCCTGCTCCAGAAAATCAATCATAATCACACCCTCTGCATCCCAAAACTCTGTCGCCATAACCTTCCCTGCTGACCGCTGAGTTTTTATTTTTTTTCTTCGGTGACGTTGTGTGATGCCATTCCATTGACTGCCGCTTTGATTCAGGTTCAAAAAAATGAACCCACGTTTCGTCTCCAGTAACAATTTTTTCCAGAAACTCCTCTCCATCCAAATTGAAGCGCTGCATGTGTTCGGAGGCTATTGTTGTCCTTGTTTCTTTGTTTTGGGCGGTTAACATTCTTGGTACCCAACGTAAACAAACTTTCGAGTAACCCAGTTGTTGAATAATCGTCATCACACTGCCTTTACTGAGGAAGGTAATGCGACACAATTCACCTGTCGTTACCCAGCGATCACCACGAATGATGTCATCGACTCGCTGAATGTTGCAATGGAGTCACTGCAGTCACCGGCCTGCCGCTTCGCTTTTCATCTGCCAATGGTGTTTGCCCTTTAGCTTCGTTACAGCGACGAACCCATCGTCTAACAGTGCTGACATCCACCGTTGCACCACTATACGCATTTTTTAGCCTTTCGTGAATGCGAATTGGCGTTTCAGCTTCCGCAGTCAAAAATCAATCACAGAACGCTGTCTAATACGAATGTCGATGTCAGCCATTTTGCAACAGGGTGCAGTGCTGCCACCTGTTGACTTAGTAAGTTACTACTGCAGGGGACTGGAGAAGGTTTGAGGAATTGCGCCAAATTCAAAGTTTTCACATAACTTACTTATTTAAGGGGGGGGGGGGAAATAGGAGGCATTACTTTTTGACCCATCCTCGTACCTAGGCTACAGAAATACATTGGAAAGAAGGGAGGTCGTATGTAAAGTGTGATACTGAAAATGAAATCTTTACATATCGAAGTAATAATACCACTTATATTGTAAAAATTGCAAGAAATGAAATTTTTCTTTTAGTACAGTATTATCTATTGATAATTCCTTTTGGATTTGATGTATATTATATTCCTGTAGTCACATTATTTATATATGAAATATAGTTTTAACATGGTATCTGTCATTTTGTACCGAATTCTGCATCACTTCACTTCTACCAAGTGAAGTAGAGAAGTATATTTAGTCCATATTTTATGAAAAGTTTTGCTCCACAAATTTGCGTTAGTATTAAATATGGTAGTTTATGTGTGTTCAGCTCTGTTTGGATCCTTTCTTTGTATGTGGCTAGGAGCTGTTTTTCAACTTTACTGTGAACGTTTTTCTGCAAATTTCTCAAATTAAACTTTTGACTAAATAAAACAATCACTAATTTTAGTCTGTTATGATAAAAGCGTAGTCGATTGTTATTGAAAATAATAACTGCTGATAAACCTTAATCAAAATATGGAATAATTGATAAGTGAGCGAAGATCGTGTACTTCATAGTAAGCAAACATAATGAATAAAAAGTAGTCGAAGAATTTACATGCTGCAGGCATTTCAGTTTCATATATTTCTTTTTTAAATAAATAATGGGCCATGAACTTACTAGAATAACCTCGGGCAGGAGAATTATACCCTTGAAATAGGCATATCATTTTGTGTTACTCAACTACACCCCCGTATTTCTCCCTCAACGTCAATGTCTCGTGCTGAGAACCTCAAATAAGTAAAGAAAATAATGCAAATGCAAAGCACACTATCATGGTAAGTTAACAGTCAATATAACGGTTTGTTTGGCCCCGTAGCTCAGTCGGTAGAGCACCTGCCTGCCGTACTAGAGGGCCCGGATTCGATTCCTGGCGGTGGAAATGGGAATGTTTCTCCAACCAAGATAATTCCTTATCCTCCCCAGAGTCTGGAAGTATGAATGAGAGTGTGAATGTGTGTGTGAACTAATGATTAAAACCCAACAAATACGAGTTAACACCTTCGATATGTTCCAAAGGAGAACGGCCGCCGATATCACCATTGCAGTCAAAGGTGGTGTATAAATGGAACAAAAAATATAGGGGTTTAAGTCCAAAATGTCTGAGCAACTGTAAAGAGAAATGTTAGTTTAAATATTTAAGTAGTTACCTTTCGATTGTTTGCTGTTGGTTTGCTAACCGAGATGACAGGAATCCTAAGATCAAATCTCACCAGGACCGTCCTCTCTGACTGAGGTTTTTCCAAGTATTCCTAACAGGCATATGTTCAAAAGACACCCTATACTTATACCTGAACATTTCTCCTAAATTTCCTTTCCCAATCTTTTAATTTAGTGCACCACAGCCACATTATAAAATTATGCGAAATGAGATTTTATTGGTGAGATTTTGGTATTATAGAGAAATAATTCAACTTATTACATCCTCCACCTATTGGACTACACATACCATAAACAACTGTGTCATAACAAAAATGAAGGCTAGTTCAAGATTAATATTCCTAGGTCGAAACTCCTATGCTGTCGAGAT
Source organism: Mantis religiosa (assembly GCA_030765055.1). NCBI lineage: Eukaryota > Metazoa > Arthropoda > Insecta > Mantodea > Mantidae > Mantis > Mantis religiosa. The sequence goes on from CM060951.1 coordinate 153,161,588, forward strand.
AACTGGCCAGACACAGTGGTTCACGGCCAAGACCGAAATCTGTATGCATAAAAAGTTCACTAACTATGCACACCAATGCAAACATTTTCCTGCTATATTCAGCAACTTGTTAAGAACAACAAATCTTGAACTATAAATAGTTATGTTGTATTTCTTTCATTGAGCGCTCGTATTGCGTCTTATACTTATGTGCATGTTCCTATATTTACATCTATTTATTCATGTTTTTGTTTGTGTATTAATTTATTTTTTTACAAAGTCAAATTTCTGATAAGCAGATTTTTAGTTTCCTTCTACGTTGGTTTAGATTATATCTTACAATTTTAAGTAAGTCTAAAACAGGTTTAACAATGGAGGGGACACCTGTTTAGCTCTTCGGTTGACCTATCTCCCTAGGACTTATATTCTCTTACCATTGTTTCGCTCTGAAGCACGGCCATCTCCAACTAAGTTCAAGAGAGAAAGAAAGCGAATAACAAAGTTTCACACCTAATTTCATAAATTTCACAACAAATTATTATTACAATACTCACAGCACTTTCTGCTGCTTAAATACGGCGTTAATAATGTAACAATCTGAAAGAGTAGATATGCTCTGAACTCCCTTGGCATGACTAATTAAACTACTGTCTGCATTGTAAGATATGATTGTACTGCTGCAGATAAATCACATGTTAATTCCACTTCATAAGCTCCAACTAGAGCATTACGACCGTCACACACACGCACGCACGCACACATAAAAATGTTTCTAAAAGCCCTTTGTCTCACCACAAGATATTTAAACTAATTTCTGTAAATCTGGAGCAAAATCTTAGACATGCAAGGAAAAACCACCCGTGTAACTAAAAATACACATATTATAACTCAGAAATTATAATACAAAATTTTCCACCAAGAAAGCAAGCACCAGAGAAAATATCACAGTTTTACACGATAGTGTTAATACGCAATTTTCAAAATGATTATTTGGAAATACAATTAAATAGCAAGAAAATAAAAAATAAAGACTTGTATGTCTCACTTAAGTTGCATTTTATCTTTCAACTTCATTCTATATTCAAAATTGTATTTTCAAATAATCATATAACAATGTCAATGTGATAAACTTGATTTTGCGAAGTACATTCCAACAGAGTCAGTTTTGGTTCCACGAGCACACAAATTGCTTGTCATTTTCTCTAGTTTTCTTTTCTTGGGGGGGGGGGAGGGGCAATTTAACACGTCCCACTACATTTATAGTACTACCGCATGTTCTAAAAACTAATTGTATATAATTTTGACAATAATAAGCTATATAAATATATGTTTTATGCTTCCTAAGTTGTTTGTTAGTCTGCTATTCTTATTTTATTATCTACAGCATTTATGTCAATAACTTTTTCAATTCTATGCTTTTCATAAATTTCGTGAATAATTTCAAACATATATTTGCTAAAAGAGTTGGAGGCCAGGTTGCTCCTCCGTAGGTGTACTGTGATGTTAATACGTTTTTTTTTTTTCTTCTCTATATAGGCTCAAAGCTAGAATTAAAATTTCAGCTCTAAAAATGACTGATATTAAAAATATTGTGCATGTTTTTTTGCAAGATTTGCATTGTAAGTGTTCATGCTATCAGCTTTAAACAAATATGCAATTATATAATTCATTTAGGAACAGCTAAGCCTTAGTTTATATTATGTAAACAAATCTATTAAGTAATTACAAATTGTTTTTAAATAAGCATTCATTAATTCACGGAGTGACCAGTATGTTTAAGAGAATTGATTTCACAAAAACGTATTTATGTTTTCATTATGCTGAATTCAATCCATAATGAAGACGAAATTAATAATAATAATAATAATAATACTACTAATAATAATAATAATAATAATAATAATAATAATAATAATAATAATAATAATAATAATAATAATAATAATAATAATAATAATAATAATAATAATAATAATAATAATAATAATAATAATAATAATAATAATAATAATAATAATAATAATAATAATAATAATAATAATAATAATAATAATAATAATAATAATAATAATAATAATAATAATAATAATAATAATAATAATAATAATAATAATAATAATAATAATAATAATAATAATAATAATAATAATAATAATAATAATAATAATAATAATAATAATAATAATAATAATAATATATAAATGTCTGTATATAATATTTACATCTTAAAACCCAGAAAAGCTCTGCATGAAATGGTAATGCAGGTAACAATATGACTTTGAAACTACTGACACGGATTGAGGAATTGTATCACGGATTCGGAACCCTTGGCAGATATTTTATTTTTATAAATGTTTAATATATTTACACCATTTTTCATTTCTAAATAGGTAAAATAGATTCCAGTATATTTAAATTGTGTTCTTTAATTAATATTTAAATGCCGTTGTCCAATTATGTCTATTACACAACACTTATTCAAGAATATTACGTAATAAATCAACCTTGCCCTGCATTTCTGAAACAATTGCTAGTATGCTATTGTTTAGTGCCTGTCAAGGACACGGCGGTCTTGTTCATCATCATCCTCGTTGAAACAAGATTTGTGAATACTGGTCGCTGTCACATTGCCTCTTTCATTATATAAGAGAGTTACTATTTAATTTTTATTTATTTAAATAGATGTTTTAGAGGAGAATATTATTAGAGAAGCAGGTAAATATACAAACGTAGACAAAACTATCAACAGAACAGTTCATATATTCCAGATTACATTTCAAATAATGCTTACAATTTAACAAATATATTTCGTACTACTAATTCTGTTCATAATCCTGCAAGAAGTAATTGATTCCGAATATTTTTTCTGAATGCTGCAATATGTACAAAGGTAATACAAAAACATTAGATGAAGTGCAATTGGCAATAGTAAATACTGTACACATATAATAGTTTGTAATTTAAAACTTCACTTATCTTAAAAGAGAATGATAAAACTTTCTTATTAATTGATGAGCATCGCGATTTCGAGAATGTTCATCCGCATCGTCAACTCAAATAACCTCGTTGTCAACGTTGCTATCACTAGAGGTCACTATGTTTTTGCCAATACTATAGAAATCGGAAAATAAACTTATAAACAGAATCGACTGCCGGTACTTCAAAATTCATTACGGTATGAAAGGGTAGAGCCAGACTGAAAAATTCAATGCCATAGCCGGGATTTGAACCACGGATCTTCTGGTTTCCGTCCAGCCGCTCTAACCATTTGAGCTACTATGGCCAACGTGCCGATATGACATTAAATTCTCCAACTGACTCGAGTTTCTCCCGGTAAACCACTAGGAGTTCTCATAAACACATGAGATAACTACCTCAATGGCGACTTACTACATGTAAGTACTTTAAGACCCGGGCTTTATAGTTCGGACCACTATTAGGTACAATAATAGCAGGTACCAGGTATAGTAAAACCAGAAGATCCGTGGTTCAAATCCCGGCTATGGCATTGAATTTTTCAGTCTGGCTCTACCCTTCCATAGTGCGTCCTACACACTGTTAGTGTGAGAAAACAATTTTCATTACGGTATGTTTATTTTTTAAAATAAATATGTTTTCCCAAACCATTAAATCTATCGGACGTGGTTGTTTGAGTTGACGATGTGAATGAATATTCACAAACTCGGTAGCGTAGGTGGTAGCATGTCTGCCTCACGTTCAAGAGGTCCCGAGTTCAAATCTCGGTCAGGGTGAGTTACCTGGATAAGGTTTTTTCCGGGGTTTTCCCTTATCTTGATAGACGAATGTCAGGTAACTCTAAGCTCCATGGACCCTGGACACATTTGAGCATCATTTCACCCACTTGATTCACCGTCCGATATGACTTTACGTTGGAGGACGTAAAATTACAACAACAACGAACTCGCGATCCTCATAAATTAATAGGAAAATTTTCATCATTTTCTTTTAAAACAAGTGAAGTTTTATGTTACAAATTATTATATTTGTATAGTACTTGTTGTTTCACTGTAACTAACGTACGTATTTATTATCATTATTTCTGACAAAATTAATTTATTGAAAGTATTTAACATTAAATTCTATCAGTCTGTCCCCGCCAATACAAAAGGAGACATATTCAAACTCTTCAGTGAATGTATAGATTGAATATGACTTTCATTTATTTGTATTCTTTTATAATGCATTCCCCAAATTCATTCACAGCAGCTTCATAAATGCATGGGGTCAGGATGTTCACCAATTCTTATATATACATTATTCCACTACAGTGGAGGAACTTACATAAGGCCATACTGTATAAACCGTCAGAGAGGAGCAAATGTTTACGACCACACACAAGATAGATTGATCAATTAAATTAGCCTTGAAGTAATTCAGACTTGATCTTGTTTGGAAGCAGTAATAGCAGCAGCAGTAGCAGTAGTGGTAGTGATAGTAATTTAGCATACGAACCTCCCACAATGTTAGCGTCAGAGCGTAGCATGTCTCAGTGTACAAGTTGCATATTTTCTAAGATTCTACTAATTCTCCCTTTGAATAACAGTCTGATGATAGTAACTTTTATTGTAGCTTTAGTAGAAGCATCTGTCACAGCTAGTACCTGTAGAACAGAACGTGTATTTACTTATTTCCTTGCCAATGGCTGCAAAGAGTTATCTATTCCCTCATACACATTTTATCTATGATATGTCAAAATACAAACACACTATTATATCAGCTTCGTCCCGATCTTATCACAAATAATACTAGTATTATCAATGTAGATAATAAAGTTTGTGTACTATCCATTCACATTTTCGGTTCGATAACCTCTGGAAAGAAGTTTAGCGAAATTAAAAATAAAATATATTTATAAAAATAATAACACTAAAATAAAAACATTTCCATAATTGGAAATAATAATTTCTTTCCACAATAGCCGTGTGTAGGCTCAGTTTTGGATGAGTCGAGCCAGACTAAAAAAATTCAATGTCATAGCCGAGATTTGAACCACGGCTCTCCCGGTCTCCAGCCGGTTGCTCTAAACGAGTCTGTTGGATAATTTAATGCCATGTCAGCATGTTTGCAACAGTAGCTCACTGGTTTAGAGCAACCAGACAGAGATCAGGAGATCCATGGCTCAAATCCTGGCTATGGCATTGAATTTTTCAGTCTGGCTCGACTCATCGATTACCATAATCACTGTATTGCTCATAAATGTCTAATGAACGTATTATAAATGAATTTTAGTATTTTATCAATAATTTGGACGATTTCTTGTTCTTCCTTTCAAGCATTAGATCGTATCTCACAGTTGAATTTTCAGTCCAACGTTTCCTCGAGCGCCTATTTGGACAATGGTAAAGTGTGGCTTTTAGGATGACGCAGATGATTAATTCATTTGTTCTGTTAATGTTGTATGTGAGAAATTTTAAATCTTTCGGTAAAACTGCAGATAAGGTGCGTAGAGTTATGTTGGTACGGAATGACGTCACGAAATAACCTGTTGCCAACTGCGGCGCTCCGATATATGCGAAAACAGCGGAGCGTTGCCAACACATTTTCGTTTTCTTATTATAAACTAGCGATACTGTAATGGAATAGTCAGTAGTAAGCTTTGTTTATTTATTATTATTATTATTATTATTATTATTATTATTATTATTATTATTATTATTATTATTATTATTATTATTATTATTATTATTATTATTATTATTATTATTATTATTATTATTATTATTATTATTATTATTATTATTATTATTATTATTATTATTATTATTATTATTATTATTATTATTATTATTATTATTATTATTATTATTATTATTATTATTATTATTATTATTATTATTATTATTATTATTATTATTATTATTATTATTATTATTATTATTATTATTATTATTATTATTATTATTATTATTATTATTATTATTATTATTATTATTATTATTATTATTATTATTATTATTATTATTATTATTATTATTACTATTATCACTATTATTATACACTGATCTTTAGGTCAATTTATTTTGGTATTATAGTATCGCTGGCTTGCTTACGTAATGTTGACTATTCCAAAACTATGTACTAAATTCCTTTAAGTTTTAAATAATTATGATAATAATATTAGTAATAATGTTATAATATATAATAATGATAATAATAACTCTGGCAATGATCCACTGGTCTTTACGTCAGTTTGTTTGCGTATTAGAGTATCGCTGGTTTGTTTGCGTAATGTTGGTATTTTCTGCGTTAGCATGCTGTGGAAGGTAGCAACGCTCGAGCTATGACGTCAGAGCCCGGATATCCTAACGCTACTTTTCTGCAGTATTACCATTCTTTCATTAGTTCATCAATTTTGTGCTATCATTTGTTAATTTTATTTAGTTAGCTGTTATTCTGCTTTCGCCATTTTTCTTAACGCCAGTGCCTCACTGTTGTAACAAAGCACCTATTACTAAGTCTAGTATGTATTGGTACAAAGAAAGGTTTCAAAATAAAGTAATTAATTATTCCCATTATTTTGACGTACTTAGAAGGATTCAATGAAATATATACTTCTACAAATAATAAAGTTTATCCTAGATATAAAATAAATATTTCTCTTGTAAGATTTTTTTTTAGCCAAACCATTTTGCTAATTATTTGTATTTTCAGCAGAAGGCCATAATTTGTTTCTTCTTTATTGGTTTTCCTATCATACTTCAGTCCACTTTTGCTAAATAATGCACAGAGTGTTGTAAATATCTTCCGAGGAAGCTACCAGACCTAAATCTCTTGAATATACTTTTAAATTTCTATTTCAGTTATTTATAGCCAAGAATCAATCGTAATGGTTTGGACAAAGTATTAAATAACAATTCTTTCGTCATGTTTCCGTTTCGCTATGAGTTGCGGTAAGCACAAATAAAAGTGAAAGTAGTCTGGGATAAAGGTGATTAAACTCTTGTTTGAGGTGAAACTGGTGGGAGATAGTCATGTGGATTTCTGCACTGAGCTGACTTTCTAGTCGGAGCACGCTCTTGCCACAGTGCAACGCGTTCCGGTAGTTGCAGATCCGTGCAAATGTCACCGTTTTTATACTCAGATTGTTCGTACATCACGTTAAAAATATACGTCAATTGGAACACCCACAACAGGCTGACAGAAACAGTGATTAATGATTCATACAATTAGTAAAGGAACAGTAACAATACAACAGGAAGAGAGACTTGAGAAATCACCGCCTGTGGGTAGTTAAATATTATTAGGAATTGTAACTAGTGGTTGTAAGGGAAGTAGTGTCTAATAAGTGACATGCAATAGCGTGACTTACAGGTAAAATTGCAGGTTGTGGACCGTGATGTGCGTTGTGTAACACTGTGCTTTGAAGTCAACACAGCACTCTGACATCGCCTCAGCATCGGGATGGCCACTGTGATCAATGCAGAGAGCAGCGTACGAACCAACCGTAACCGATACAATATCACCTTCACCAACCTCACTTACTCTGTGTCGGAGAAAAAAGGTAATATATTCACTTCAGTGTTTCTGCATGTCTAACATAAAGTTAGCTCTTAATAAAATTACTCAAATTATTAATTTATATTTAACAAATGTATTTTAAAGAGTCATAGATAAATTGTTTCTCATTGAATATCCTAATTAGGAAATCAGCAGCATGCCACTTATAGAAGAGTGTGGTAGCATTTTGAAAAAACTTTGCAACCAGTCATGGAAAACTAAATTTCGCATGTTCCGAACTTTTGTGTATGTCTAAGAGAGAGGGATCATCACATCACATGACATAGGGCTCTTCAAATTATTTGGTTTGCTTAAGACGATGGTCATTGGAGACAAATAAAAAGTTAACCATTGGCGCGACAGTCCTCAGAGGGCCAAGGCCTACCAACCTGACTGTCGGTCTCATGCCCACTTACGCACGGCAGAGGTGGGCGATCATCCAACCGATACGGGGAGGAGATGTGGTCAGCATCTCGGCAGCCCCCAGCCGGAACGTTGGTTTTCGTGACCAGGACTGCTTACCTAGCGTAAAGTCTGTTTAGTCAATGCGTGTGCAGTTCGGAGTCAAAGGAACCCGACTCGACCGCCCACTAATGACCGTCATAAATCTATCTCCACACTTCAGAAATGGGACACTGTCGTTGAAGACCAATAGCAGCGCTGATTTTCTCGAAGTGACAGACGCATGTCTACTCCACGTGAAGTCTCAGTTGCCAAAGTTCCAGCTCCCAGTTGATCTGTTTCATTACGTGCAGAAATTCGTTGTGCGTCACAATGTGGAGACCGTAGGAGGGAAATGCAGTGGTAACTGAAAATTAAGTAGTAGATAACTTTCAGTCACGTGAAAATAATCAAAGTGAAGCCAGTGTGAATAACTGGGCCGAGTTATATTACTGGAAAAGCCTAAAAACAAAACAGAACAAGTTATAATGGGAACTGTTTCTAAGCAAATTCAAGCGCTTTTTTTTTTGAACACATATAAATAAGTGCTGACAAATAATCTTGGTAAGGGGTTGTGCAGTGAACCTGATTATTAATTCTGGGTATTCACAGCAATACAGTAAGAAATATTGTGACGAAAAGAATACCAAAGACGCCGATCAAGTGCGAAAACAAAAGGAAACGTTTCTCTAAAGTAGATAATTTCACATGTGATTTAATTCGTCGAAAAATTTATAGATTCGATGCAAAAAGGGGAGCGCCCACCTTAGACGAATTGGTTGCACATTGGCAAGAAATTTGTGATTTTCCTTATGGGCACTGCACTTTGCGCGGTCTCTTAAGGAGCTGGGTTTCAAATACCGCACTTCGAATAAGTTAAGGGTTATTATGGAATCCAGTAGAATTGTAGCTTGGCGATATATATATATATGTGTCAAAACTAAGGAAGTTTCGCAGTACGATATATATAAACTAAGGAAGTTTTGCAGTAATGGACAGAAGATATTTTATTTAGATGAAACCTCGTACGATACCCATGACGTATCGAGAAAGGACTGTAGAAAGGACTGCGAGAAGGAGGGTCTGTCTTGTAAAATGATTATAAGGGTTCGTCAAAGGCAGAGACCGACGTGCACACGCGTTAACTAAACAGACTTTAGCTACTCATTTTCTCACGATGCTAAGTGGGCACCGGTCCTATACCCGGGACCTTAAATCCCAACCACATGAATGGGATCGAACCCAGGCCACTTTCCGTGGCCAGGGACCAAGGCATGCTGCTTTAGCCCGCTGCGCCACGGCGCAGGACTAGTGGAGACAAACACATAAGGTTAAATAGTTAAGTAAATATAATATTCATTGCTGCTAAGTCGAACATAATGACAAAAACAACAAAGACTGTGCTGGAGTTAAATAAGTATAATGTAAGCGACGCTTTCTTTCATGCAGTTGAAGCAATTTGTTTTAATTTCCCTTTCACCTGCCTTTTATAGGGAAGTTCTATCTCCCCGGACTTACAGGTGGATTCCTTGTATAGATGTCGAAGAGTAGAACTCTAGATCTGACAGAATATCTAGGATCAGCTCGATATCTGGTAGCGGATGATATAAAATTGTGATAAAATGGGAGAAAGGCAAAGTGATTATGGAGCAGCTCGTGGAATAAATGGCGGGGGAAACCGAGAAACGCGGCTAGATACCGCTTTGTCCACCATAAATCCTACTTACGATCTTCTGGGTTTGAAACCGATCTACCTACGTGAGAGTGGTCCTACGCCGGCACTGCAATTGGAGTATCAGAAAATAAAATATTGTCATAAAAGAAGGTATTAAATGAGGAGTAGAATTAATGACCCACTATAACATATCGATTTTCTAAATCAAACGAATCTTAACCTTTGTCTACACCACAAGTTGGCGTGAGATCGTTATAATGAGAAATCTTTGTCTTATACTTTATATATGTTTAAATGCAAAATATTTTATTCTCCAAATGTGATTACTTTAAACTTTATCCATTTTATTATATCAATTACACATTTCAGAACATAAATAACCCTGCCAAGTTATAGTCAGAAAGATAAGACAGAACGGTCGACTCAGAAGAAAAACCACGGATCTGCCGGTCTCCGTCTGGTGGCTCTAAATAGCAATGAGCCAGCATGACGTTAAATTTTCCAACTGACTAGCTTTTCTTCCGGTAATCAGCTAGGAAGTCCCATATACATATAAGATAACATATCTTAAATGACCACTTACAGCGTGTAAGTACTTTGAGTAGCGGGTTTATACATAGTTTAAACCATATTAAGTCAGTAAATTTCCATAATTAACCTTGCCATTAGATGGATAATACGTAGCCTAACATTGTACTTTATAGAAAACAATAGGAAATCAATTATGAATATAAACAAAGATCTCCTACAAAAACATTTGAATGAGTGGAGTTTCGAAGGGTTTGTATTGGGACCTTCAGTTTTTAACCCTAGGTTAGTGTTTTAATCTACAATACTGATGAGGACTATATTAAAATACATGCGATATATCTGTTTTACGTCATCAAGATGTATAATTATCTTAAATAAGAAAGTAGTAAAAGCTATAACTAACTTTGAAAAGCAGCAAACAACTGGATTGTTAATGTCAATAAAGAATACGTATGTGTTTGTCATATTATAGCAGTTAACTAATTTGTTCCATAAGCTATGTTATAAACAATTTATATCGTAGTTTGCTTAGCCTCATCAGTCTTGAAACTTCTAAAATGAAGTGAAACATCACTGCTTGGTCATTGTCATAATTTTAATGAATTATTTAATAGTCAGTTGCTCAATATTCTCGAATACTTCTACTCCGTAATACGGCTATTGACAGTAAAATATATATCTATCCATTTGTCTATATGTGTATATGTATTTACTGCCTGCTCACCACAAGAAGGCAAGAGAGGAATGAAGGGGAGAGGGGTTTGAACTGTTAATCTGCTCTATAGGTAGATCTGTTTAGTTTAGTAGGAAGTAAGTGTATTAGAGTGAATATGAGACCCATCTAATGCTCGTGTCTGTAAATGCAGTGATAGTTATTATGCATGAGTGAGTTATGTGACAGCACTTACGTATTTTAAACGAACCTAGCATCCTTGTCATACTCGGAAGGCAAGCATAAACACTGTGTGGACAGCAAAAGTGATTACGTTACACATTCTTCTAGCTTGCCTTCTGCTGAGCAGACACTACACCTTTCAAAATTAATTGGAAGATGACTACAAAATGAAGACAGCGACAGTCCACAAACAACAGCCCAAATTACTCAGTGATAGCAAAATTAAAATCAAAGTGACAGTGAAATCAACTTAAGCCAGACAAACACTAGACATAACCTAA